>NQII01010758.1:14761-33689 GCA_002778355.1 Clitarchus hookeri
CACCTCTCTGGAGTCTCCGTTGTGCTCGTAACCATATATATATATATATATATATAATTTCAAAATTGGTAAATGTCTTTGGAAAAACCCGGCTTCGAACTCACAACCCTTTCGTTCACAGTCTAGAATTATAGCGAATACTCTACCATGTATTTGTTGCAAAATATTTTAAGTAATTCTCATGACTTTGTATACATAAAAGTTACATTATTAGCTTGCTACATACGCAAGTTATGTTAGTATCTGAGGTCAAAACCGGGATTTCTGTGTTTGGTTTCAAAGACTAGTTTTTTACTTTCGGTCTACTTTCAGGTTGTATTTAAAATGCAAAATAAATAATTTTTTACGTTTTACCATATTATAAACAATTTTTTTCCTATTATTAGTAATATCACATTAAAATTTTAATTCATATATACACTGAAGAGCCAAAAGTACTGGTACACATGCCTAATATCGCGTAGGACCCCCGCGAGCACGCAGAAGTGGCGCAATACGACGTGGCACTGACTCGAATAATCTCTGAAGGTATGCAGGAGGCAATTCACACCATTAATCATGCAGAGCAGTCCACATATGCATAGAAGTTCGAGGCGGTGGAGATCTCTTCTGAACAGCACGTTGCAAGGCATCCCAGATATGTTAAATAATGTTCATGTCTGGTGATTTAGGTGGCCAATTGAAGTGTCTAAAGTCAGAAGAGTGTTACTGGAACCACTCGGTAGCAACTCTCGACGTGTGGGGTGTCGCATTGTCCTGCTGGAATTTTCCACGTCCGTCGGAATGCACAATGGACATGAATTGGTGTAGGTGATCGGACAGGTTGCTTACGTATCTGTCACCTGTCAGAGTCGTATCTAAGCGGATCAGGGATCCCATTTCACACCAACTGCACACGCCCCATACCATGACAGAGCCTCCACCAGCTTGAACAGTCCCCTGTTGACTTGTAGGGTCCATGGATTCATGAAGATGTCTCCATACCCGTACACGTCCATCTACCCGATACAATTGTAAATGAGACTCTTCAGACCAGGCAACGTGTTTCCAGTCATCGACAGTCCATTGGTGGTGTTGGCGGGCCCAGGCTAGGCGTAAAGCTTTGTGTCGTGCAGTCAACAATGGTACACGAGTGGGCCTTCGGCTCCGAAAACCCATATCAATGATGGTCCGTTGAATAGTTCGAACGCTGGCACTTGTTGATGCCCCAGCATTTAAGTCTGCGCCAATTTGAGAAAGGGTTGCACGTCTGTCACATTTAATGATTCTCGTCAGTCGCCGTTTGCCCCGTTCTTTCACGATCTTTTTCCGGCCGCAACGATGTCGAAGATTTGATATTTTACCGGCTTCCCGATATTCACGGTACACTCGTGAAATGGTCGTACCCGAAAATCCAAATTTTATCGCTACCTCGGAGATGCTATGTCCAATCTCTCGTGCGCCGATTATAACACCACTTTCAAACTCACAGAAATCTTGATAACGTGCCATTGTAGCAGCAGTAACTGATCTGGCAACTTTGCTACAGACGCTTGTTGTCTTATATAGGCTCTGCCGACCGCATCGCGTTACTCTGATTGGTTCCATACCTCTGTTATTTGCATACGCACGCCTATAGCAGTTTTTTTGGCCCTCCAGTGTATATGGTTTTTAAACTCATATTTTTTTGCTTCATTTACTCAAATTTTCATTATTACGTCAAAGATTGCTACTGTAATCTACTGAATACATGTGTAAACTTGACAAATTTGTTTTATAATATCTGCAGAGAAAGTTTTTACAATATATTTAGCAAAATTTTATCATCTTGCATCACTGAAATTATATTAAATTTTCTCTGCAGAGAGTAATACGTTAAATCGCAATTCTGAATGCAAAAAAAAAAATTATTTGCGAATAGGTTTAACAGCATTTGTTATATAAATTTAATTTTTTTTTGCAAAAATTAATTTTGTATTTTAAAAAGCAGATTTCACATTTTGTGGTACACTTTAGCAGTGACAGCTGTTAGTATATCATTAAAACGTGGCCTCGTTTTGTAAAAGGAGGATGCGAATGTTATTGGATTGTAACCTTTAAAGTCACGTACATGCAATCTTCAAAATATAAGTACATATGTCAGTGATTTTATTTTATATACATTAAGTGAAGTAATTATAATTTTTTATACATACAGACTGTATCTGAGAATTAAAAAATATACATTGTAAGACTCGTAACACTAATTCTTTCTCTCAAGCTCTCTTTCTAAATACATGAATCGCAAAACCAAGTATGACTCTCTCTATATATATGTAGATAAATATATATATATATATTGCATACGAAATATATAAAACAATTGTGCGTGTGTTTGCGAGGGAGAATACTTGAGTGGTAATGGTGTGTATAATACGTACAAAAAACATTAGTTTTTTATTAGTTATTTCGTATCCAGTCTACAGTTTCTGCTGTGTAGTGTAAATAAATTTCCACGTTTCTTTTCTTCAAGTTTTCTTCTCAGAACTTCATGTTAAGGAAAATCAAAAGAAAACATAATAGCGAACGCTGAGGTGAGATGGGTTGCTAACACTAGAATTTTCTGCGTAAGGTGTGAGCAGCTTCCAGATCACCCTGGACTCGACTAGCAGAGTCACGGCCCAGTCTGGCAGAACGCCAGGCAGGCGATCTTCCACGTCTGCTATAATCGCCAAACCATCGCCAACGACATCGGTTTGCTGAGGCTGGCTTCTGCTGTCACTTTATCCAGAGAGTCTTTACACTCTTCCTCGCTGCAGCACGAAAGTAAATTCTTATAATAAACTACGTTGACATTCTTTGACTTTTATTATAGCCTCATGACCGACTAGTTTTCCAATGGTTTCAACAAAGTCGCTATTGTGTGTTAGTTACACAGATAGTATTGTTGTGGAAAAACGATATCACTTTGTAGTTCACAGTAGATACAATTACTACACTGTAAATAAAATTGAGGTAAAATGATCTTACATATAAGGGAAGCAAATTATACTTATATGTAAGGTAGAATGACCTCTTGTGCCTTTTGTAAGCACTCGCTTATTTTTATCAATGTTCTTTCAACCTCGTATTCTCTTTCAGGGAATATTTTTGGTTTTATTGGAAAAGCCGCTTGTTTTCTTTTCCAGCACTTAGCTTTATTGTTCATTTCTATGAAAAAGCGAGGTTAGACAATTTTTTAGTCACTGATGATGTAATTTTTATTATTCAACTAGCAATTTTCCATGATTTGGTTACTTTTTAATTATATAATTAATCGCTGACCAGTTTCTATGATCAGGTTAAGCTATTGTGTCAACCGATTGAAATGACATAATTTAAAAGGAATGGAAAATTTTGTAAAGAAATATCCTGTATTTGGTTTAATGATTTCACGCATAAATTATCTATCAATGTAATTTTATTAAGTATTTATGGTATTATTGTAAAATACCAAATAACTGAAGGATAGTATTACTGGTTGTGTGAAGCAACTTGGTATCTGTGATAACGACTGGTATATTCAAAACGCACAATATTTCCTTCTTCTTGCTTTCTATTAGTTATGGCGTGGCTAAAAATATAATTAGCTACGGCCATGATCCACAATTTATGTCGTAATGAATCGTTTTTTACAGCTTTTGGTGAGTGTTTCTTGTTCGGTTTTTTGATCGTCACCTCAATAATGTATAATTTCTTCCTTACCTCTTTATTTCATGCGTAAATTTTTTATTTACAGCGGTCGACCTGTTGGGTCGGAAAATGCTGTATTGAGGCCATTTCTCTACCTTGCTGCCGAGGCATGGCAGACACTCTTTAAAATCGCCTTGCGTCTTCTTGATGCTTGATGTCGTTTTAAAGATGAAGTAACACTTATGCTGGCGTTGGCAAGGGAGATGTCCCGAAGATGGGCCACGTTTCGGGAGAGTCCAGCCACCTCTATTTTATTTTCGGAATGAGCATGAAATACAGCAATCAAGTCACAGTTTTATTTTGGACTCTATCTTTTATAAAAAAATTATTAATATTTGAGGTTTTGCATGACTTGACATATTTTGTAATTCTGTCTGTCCTAAACTCATTTTGAACACTACCATTTAAAAAGAAAAGAACGTAACCTCCAAAAGTTTATTAAATCTCAACATATTTTGTAGTTTTGAATTTTAATTTTATTATTGAGGGATCCCAACTAAATTAACGATCATTTCTTTAGTTAAAACCAAAACTCATAATAAAACAGTTGTTTTGTACCAAAGAGATTATATATATATATATACACATATATATTGTTCTGTTAACACATTTGAAATATTTATTATTATTAAAAATAATATTTTGGCCACACGATTCTTAGTTTTAGTTAATGTATCAAACACCTTGCTCTTTTTATTCTAAATCACATTTTGCTTTATTGCTCTACATAATAATAATTATTATGTATGTGTAAGGGTGTTGGAGTAGGTATTTTGGTTCGGCCTCTTTGTTTCTACATTTTATATTGGGGTCACATCTACACAACTAGATCATTGGGAGCTTCTATTTGTAGCAAGCACGTGGTTTTTTCCAGCTACACTCTCAAATGTAAATTTCCGTAACAAATACTATTCCCCAAATAGAACGGAAAAGTACCTAACAAATCTGTGGGAAAATCCCATTCAAATAAGATAATATTAACGATATTGTATAGTAAAATTATTTAAAAAATAATATCTGAGTATTAATATCGTTTATATTATTATTATTATGTATATCCACAGGCTAATAATAAACGAAACCGCAAGTCCAAAGTCTTCGACACTTGCCAGTGGGTAGGCGCGAAATATGGTAATTTATTTCGTTAGCCCGGTGCACCATCTATTAACCATAGCGACCACTTAACAGATCTAGTGATTATTAACGGATGACATTAATTCACCACGAAAAATAAAGAATTTAAGTTACCTGCATTATGTTTTATTGAAATAACTATATACCATTTCCCTAAAAAACAGTTATAATTAGTTTGAAGATTAATACTATTCTAAGAGCAACTTTACTAATTAATTATTCCTGAAACTGGTTATAATAATTACTTTGTGTTAGTTTCTTACTTCATTTTTTTTAAAACTGTCCATTGGTAACTATTTGATAACTGTATTTTACATATTTTCTGCTTTCAAATTAATTATTATTGCTCAGGCCTACAAACTATCCAATATGGGGACTTGTTTTGTTTCTTCCTCCCGTCCTCCTATTGTGCTGTTGAGACGAGGATATCACCACGTTGTGGGTAATTTTCCCACCCATGTATGTGATTTTTCTCTGCAATGTACGTGAATTTTACTCCAAAGTGCGGTAATTCGATCTTATACGCAAGGAAAATTATGTTTCCAAAACAAGTTGGCGAGTATTACCTTACACTTGATAGGTTATTTTACCATTTTTTACAGTGTACTTAGCGCTGCAGATGACGAAATAATCCTTGCCTAGAAACTAGTTTTAAGAAAATCTAGTACGACTCTTTCAGTTTTAATTTTTACCGTTTCGACATTAGGTGTTATTATTTAAACCTAAATAATTTTTTTGAAATTTGTGAAAACTAAAACAAAACTGACATTAATATGTATTTCAATCTTTATATTTGATTTGTACTTTTCATATGTCTACATAGATAATTAATTTCATACTGGAAACGTTTTTGTTGGTAAATTATGGTTTTCTTGACATTAAAATTAAAGTTTCATTTTCGTACAGTTTATGTGAGAACAACATTTCTTGTGAATGAGATAATAAAAAATTGTAATTTTTTTATGTTTGCGTGATATCATTTGAATGATGCTAATATCAAAGTGAAAAAATGAAATATCAGTCATACATATTTCATTAAATTGTATAAAATTTTCTACATAACAGGCCAAGATTACTTAAATCATCAGTCTGTCACATGCGGTCATATAAATAATATGAACAAAAACAAAAAAAAAGCAAATCTTTATTTTCTTCAACATTATTTTTTATCTGGATGTATCACCACAGTATACTCCTCTCAAAATTTAAAACACTTAACATTTGTTTGATTTTAAAGGCCACGAACATTGTCCATTCATCTTATTCAAATGTCTTATACTCAAGCCTCACCCAACTTTGTTTAATCGCAGAATAATATTATCATAATACGGTGCTCGTCAGATTTGGTTTCTACAGGAGCTGTAAGGCTCTTTCAAGATGAACTCATAAAATCAAAGATAGCATGCATATTATGAATGATATATTTTTGTACGCGGTCGTTATATATAATTAACATGTTTTGCACAAAATAACATCGTTGAAGTAATATATTTAATTATGTAAATTACAAAGATTTAAGCGAAATGGCACGACAGTTAATGGGTAGATTAATAACACACGATAGTTTTCCGTAGAGATGTGATCAATGGATTCAGTGATCAGGTATTCTGACATCTGGAAAGATATAATTAAATTGGCACGAGATGTTTTTGATGTTTTTTGTAGCCAATTTGGAGCAGCCGCCATAGTCAGTGCCTTCGGGTGAGTTAACAGCGGTAGGTTTACTTAAGTGATACAATCATCCACTAGGCTTTGAAAATAAGTTTACACTCTCTTTTTACATTCTGGCATTGAACAAAGAGTCATTGTCAGAAAATTAAAAATTTTAATATGGATGGTACATGCCTATATGAATTGTATTTTTCTTATTGTTTTTTTACATTATACCAAATGCTCTCACCAAACAAATCCAAATGAATGGTAATATGCAACCCCCAGCATTTATTCTGAAAACTGTTTAGCCAGTCACCTTATAAAATTATCGATTAAGCTCAGAGTTTTTCTTTCCTTTATCAAGAAACGTTATTTTGAAATTCATTATTCTCATTTATTTTCAAGATGCTTTCTGTGTAACTGGAGATATAATGGAAAATAGATCGCAAATTATAAGTCTAAATTTTTAATCAAAAATTTTTTTAGTTATATATTATCGAAAAAAAATATATTTTTTTGGAATATTCCAATTCCACTGGTTTTCCAATGCAGGCTACAAATGTGTGAAGTCATACTTGCTTCAGTCCACATTATTAAAGTTATCAAACTAGACTTCGTTTAGATAACTCTGGGATACAAAGCTTTGCTGCATGTAATACCACGTTTGATGAAGGAACTGACCGTATACTTCGGTTAAGTCCTATTCTCAGCTAAACCCCCTCTACCTATAAGAGTGCTGTCAAAAATTCTCATATACATTAATAAGTAAAAAATCCTTCAATAATCGCACGAATACCTTCTGACAGTTAGGTGATTCTACACCACAGCAATAGTGATACATTTTAATGATAATAAATTGAGTGACTTTATTTTACGCTAATAAAATATGTCTGTACTACCAATGCGTAGTTCACAAATATGGATTTGCAAGAATTTGGAAGTACCGATATATATTACCTAATTTACACTTGAATCAAAATGTATACTCATTATCATGATAAAAATTTTGACCTGTTAAAGAGGTTGTGATTATACTTTATAGGGGCCGCGATGATATAGTGGTTAGACTGCTCAACTTCCACCTAGGCTAACTGGGTTTGATTCCCAGCAGGGTCACTCCCGGATTTCCGCATGTGGGAATCGTGCCGGATGATGCCACTGGTCGGCGCGTTTTCTCGGGGATCTCCTGTTTCTATGCCCTTGTATTCCGGCGCTGCTTCATACTCACCTCACTTCACCCTCATCGGATCTCAAGCCCATGATGTTAAGGTGGCCGCCTCGTTAAAGAAATGTTGTACGTCTGAGGTCTAAAAGCGTGGGAGCGCTAGGTGTGACTGAGACATGCACATCAACTCTCTTATCGCCTCTACATGCAAAGTACTGAACTGGCGTGCAGTCTTGGCGTTGATAACGCGCCTCTATGAAACTTTCAGCGGATACTATACACTTTATGACGTAATAATAAAAATAAAATTTTGATGCAAGTCCCTATTCCTCTTTTAATATTTTGTACCGGAATGTTCCTACCTAAAAAAAAAAAAACCGTGAAAACACGCATTTGAGCCATTTTCACTATCACAAAAACATGCTTTACAGAAAAATGGAGGAACCGAAAATTATGTACAGACACGTAACGTTTATTAATTGTTATTCGTAAGCAGGCCTCACTCACACACATTGGACAGTTTTTTAATAAAACGTTTTCTGCTGGAGCTCTGCACACCGTTCGGCGGCCTACCCAAACGGCAACCACATTTCACGATTCTCCATTCTCCATTATACATAATTTATCATAACCTGTGGTACCTACTTCACTGGAGCAGACTATTTGACCTTGTTTCCGAGCTAAAGCTACATACTCGACATCTCTCGACCTATTCACTTGGTATGCCATGTATTACATGTTTGTCCTGCTGACAAGAATAGTTGATTCAGTGGTGTGAATTATTCAAATCAGGAAATGGCAGACACACATTTAATGTATGGGCTCGTGGACTGTAATGTAGCAAAAGCTAGACGTCTCCATGCAGATCGTTTCCTTAATAGACATCTCGCATAAAATAAAATACTCTATCGATTACATGAACGCCTATGAAGTACAGGCTCATTTCCAAATGAACTTCAAACGGTTGAAAACCCGTTAATGTTTGAACTGTTGTACTATAAGAAATAGTTTTTTCAGCGTCTATAATACCCAAAGAACAGCAGCACTAGTAAACGTTGGACACGAGGCAGTTTGGAAATTTTTGGGCCAGAAGTTGCTTTATCCAGGTCATATTCAAGAGTACAGGCACTTTACAGCGATTTTTTTTCTTCCAAGAGTCAACTTTTTACTTGGTTTCAGCAGATGTCTATCGGCGATCAATAATTTCTGTCCGCCGGATTATTAACCGACGAATCTGGATTCACCAGAGATAGAATCTTTAATTCTCATAAAACTCATCACTGGGCTGAAAAAAAATTACGAGTGATTCGTTAATCATGACACCAACAACAATTCAGCATCCGTGTATGGGCAGGAATAATTAGCGACAATCTAATCGGACCTATTTTTCTTAATGGGAGGTTAGCTGCATGACATTTTGGAGTACATTGCTCTTGAAGTTGTACCTCACATGTGGTTTATGCACAATGGTTCACCACGACATGTTAGCCAAATAGTAAAGTTATGTTCACACTGACCATATGGTATATTAGTATTTTAGTATTAAGTAGTGTTCAAGTCAGACGTCGTCGATAGTCACTTGTTTAGCGATGATTACGATTAGGTAATTAAGTATTTTAGTAACTTTTGTTACATACTAAACACTAAATACTAAAATACCAAATACGTCATAATTTTAGTCGATTGATTCGGGTCACATAAACATTTATTAAACTTAAAGTGCCAAATCAAACACGGCCTAAGAAATTTCTTAAATTAAAGAAATCCGAACACACGGAAAGTTCGTGCAGGACCTGTTGGCTGACCTGCGCGTTGTTCAGACTTAGATCCATTTGATTTTNTCCGAACACACGGAAAGTTCGTGCAGGACCTGTTGGCTGACCTGCGCGTTGTTCAGACTTAGATCCATTTGATTTTAATTTATGGGGCCCCGTGAAACAATTTTTTATGCAAGCAGGGTGCCAATGTATTCGGTAAACATCTGGTATTTTTTTAATACGGTAGTCTACGATACAACTCCAGGTGTGTATTCAGTTTGAAGGTGGTCAGCACCTCCTATAACGATAAGCCGTATCACAGTACTGCAGTACAAACAATACTATAACTTAGAAACAAGGTCAAATAAGCCACTTGTTTATGGGAACTTTTTCTAATGCTTTGGGGTGTGTCCTGTCCGCCAACGAAGTGGGTCCCACNAAATAAGCCACTTGTTTATGGGAACTTTTTCTAATGCTTTGGGGTGTGTCCTGTCCGCCAACGAAGTGGGTCCCAAATGTTATGAAACATTCGATATATATGTAGCCTGTGTTAATATACATTTTATATTACACACATTGTATATAGATACATACATTTTATACATATAATCAAGTAAACGCATATTTGTTTACAAATTATCAAATAACAGCATATTTGTTTTAGCCAACAATCTAGTCTCAGCCAACATTTGTTCACCAACGTGAATATCATTACAAAGGCCGTGTGCGCTAGCACTTTTGGCTCCAGAATTCTAGCTACCAACATTTGCAGTATTGGAATAAACGGAAGGAGTCCTTGCAATGTGAGTTACTGTTTACTTGATTTTGCATAGTTTTGCCATAAATCTCTTAAATAGAGTAATTAATTACCTGCAGGTTACAACGGTAATAATTGCAATGTTGTTTCAATCGCTTATTTAGAAAGATTGAATATGCTTTTGTTCCAAGGATATACATTTTAAAACATAGTGTATGAAGTGGATGGTAAAAAAGCACTTCACGGTTTAGATAAGTTTTTTTTTTTTAATTTTTAATGTAGTTTTTTTTTTTTTGGAAAATAATTTAACGCTTAATCACATAACTGCTGTCTTAAAGAAGATTGACATGGGGAGTCAGTAGGGGTGAGGATAAAAGTCCTAAGGATAGTGCACCCAGACCGTACCACAGGTGAGGTTTGAATGCTAGGGTTTAAGATCGAAGTTGGATGATATGGAAGGTGCACGGTAGTAAAACACAAGGGCTTCGTGTGTTGCCAATTGTCGTGTTAGTCCGAGATTTCCCGCATTGATCAAGTGTGCCTCTATCCCACGCCCATGGGAACCGTCGCCCATAACAATGCCTTATTGTCTGGTGCTTGGGTGATGTAAAAATTATTTATCTTCTAGACGTTCTATCTTACATAAAATGGAACTTAAATTTGTAAGGTCGCTAGTTTTCAGGGGTTATATTTACCGTTACTCACAGATATTAAAATTATATACTATGATTACAGCGTATTTCCTATTGTTGCCAATTCATTTAATATGGTTGCTAAATTCAGCTTCATTAAAGGATTTAAACAAAATAAACTGAGGCGACAAAAGTCATGGGATACCTCCAAATATCGCGTCGGACCTCCTTTTGCCCGGCGAATTGCAGCAACTCGTCGTGTCATGGACTCAACAAGTCGTTGGAAGTCCCCGGCAGAAATATTGAGCCATACTGCCTCTATAGACGTCCATAATTACGAAAGTGTTGCCAGTGCACGAGTTTGTGCACGAACTGACTTCTCGATTATGGCCCATAAATGTTCGATGGGATTCATTTCTGACGATCTTGGTGGTCAAATCATTTGCTGGAAGTGTCCAGAATGATCTTCAAACCAATCTCGAACAGTTGTGGCCTGGTGACATGGCGCATTGTCATCCATAAAAATTCCATTGTTGTTTAGGTAAATGAAGTCCAAGAATGAATGCAAGTGGTCTCCAAGAAGCTGAACATAACCCTTTCCAGTCAATGATCGGTTCAGTTGGACCAGAGGACCCAGTTCATTCCATGTAAAAACAGCCCAAACCATTATGGAGCCACCTCAAGCTTGCACAGTTCCTTGTTGACAACTTGGGTCCATGGATTCGTGGGGTAGAACACTACCATAAGCTCTTACCAACTGAAATCGGGACTCATCTGACCAAGCCACAGTTTTCCAGTCATCTAGAGTCCAACCGATATGGTCACGAGCCCAGGAGAGATGNTCTGCGTCACACTCGAACCCTAATATCAGCTCTTACCAACTGAAATCAGGACTCATCTGACCAAGCCACGGTTTTCCGGTCGTCTAGGGTCAAAACGATATGGTCACGAGCCCAGGAGAGGCGTTGCAGGCGATGTCGTGCTGTTAGTAAAGGCCCTCGAGTCGGTCTTCTGCTGGCATAGCCCAGTACAGCCAAAGTTCACCGCACTGTCCTAACGAAGACGTCCGTCGTACGTCTCACATTGATTCCTGCGGTTATTTCACACAGTGTTGCTTGTCTGTTAACACTGACCATTCTGCGCACACGTCGTTGGTCTCGGTCATTAAGTGCAGGCGGTCGGCCACTGCGTTGTCCATGGTGGGAGGTTATGCCTGAAATGAGGTATTCTCGGCACACTCTTGACACTGTGGATCTCGGAATGTTGAATTCCCTAACCATTTCCGAAATTGAATGTCCCATGCGTCTAGCTCCAAGTGCCATTCCGCGTTCAAAGTCTGTTAATTCCCGTCGTGCGGCCAAAATCACGTGAGAAACCTTTTCACATGAATCACTTGACTACAAATGAAAGCCCAACCAATGCACTACCCATTAATACATTTTTTACGCGATACTACTGCCATCTGTATATTTGTATATTGCTATCCTATGACTTTTGTCACCTCTGTGTACAGTATATTCTGTGGTTCTTTAAATAGTTAATTGGCATAGAGATGATGTGTAAGTACATTTCATTTGTTTCTAGATGAATTTCAGTATTCTAAATTAGTTTGTTATTATTTCATTTATTCCCTAGATGGTAGGAAGTATTGAATATTTACTAAACAAATGCACGAAAGATAATATACCAGTTGTCTATCGTCTCGCCATTGCTGGTTGGCGGAGAGATGTGGCGTGGTCAAACGACAGCTAATTGGAGGACAGACGACAACATAAACAAGGCAGAAGTATGTTATTTTATTCGTATTCTCCTACAGTATCTTATTCTGTCTCCTTTAGACCTGGTAATATTAAATGAACCACTTAAATATATGTATTAGTACTGCGCCTCTGCCTTGGAATTTGTAAGCAATTGTAAGGTGGACAGGATGCAAATGACAAAACGATGTCTATAGATTGCCAATTATTTTTGGGAAGATGAGATGACTGAATACAGACAAATGGTTATCTGATACAGATACTTTAATTGGCTTTTTCCAAAATATATTCTCATTTTGTGTGATGAAAAATATATTTAGCTTCTAGAATTTTGCGAATTCATTTGGCAGCAGCATGGAATTTTCAGTCACTTGCACACTCGGGCCCCAATTGTTTATTTATTGGCTGTTATCATGGAGCAAAAATGTATTATTCTACTTGGTCGCATGTGATACGGTCTTATTATTTCTGCATATTCAGAACTGGCTAAAGAGTTTAACAGGACATTTCAGAACCACTGTGTTCCAATCATAAATAATAACACTAGGGTACACATGCTTGAAGTCTAGCTTCCGACAGAAGAATTTGCTAAAGTCACGTACCTCTAGCGATGGATAAACGTAGCGAGTGATAACAATTTCAAAAATGGTGAAAGTCCTTTAACCCAACAGTTACAAAACATTACAGCATCTCTAAATTACGTAGGTCATAACATGGAGATAAGTTTGAGAGCAAGTGTTCAATACGACTAGTCTATGTTATCCTTTTAAACAGAACATTTTTAATAAGCATTGCCTGTCATATAACTATCCACAACCTATGATAAAAGTATCGTGTAAATTATATGTTTGTGTTATTTAAAATACTTTAGAACGTTTAAATAAATGCTTACCAAATGAATAGCAGTGCGAAGAATCAACCTTGTGACTCGCGATCCTAGGACGTCTCACAAGGGAAAAAAACATCGAATAGCATTTTGAGCTGTATACCTGGAAATGAGAAGATACGCTGTTAATGAAAAATCTTGCATATTCTTAAATAGCACACATACTTAAAATAATGTCAGTCACTTACATAGGTATAAATCATTCTTTACGCTATCTAAAATCAGTATTTCTGCGAATCTGGTTAACTTCATATAGCTCCGTCCACTCTTCCTCTGCCTTGTTCCACAATAGAGGATAAGATTTAAAGGTTAAGAATATAGTTAATCTCATTTAAGTTTCAATCCATACATATGGTTTCCTTCGAGGTATGGTACAAATGGCGAAAATATACTCTCAGAATATTTTGACTGTTCCCTAACTGTCAACAGGATGACTGTATTAATACGTTAAACCTGTGGTGACAGCTGAGGAAAATTCTCGGTAAATGATGGTTAGCTGCCACCACAGTTACTTAATTAGGGGTGTTACTGAGACCCAATCTGCAGACGTGAGGAGTGCAGATATATGTGTGCTCTGCCAGAGAGAAGCCCTGCCTGGCGTATCTTGTTCGCAAGATTTCGCATCCCGAGACACGTCAGCCACGAGTGACTGGGTTATTAGGGACGTGCGATTTACTTTCCCTATACCTCGTGTAAGAGACAAGAATAAAAAAAATTCTTATATTCTAGGCTTTTTACGTGCGAATGTTAACTTAAATTTTACTCGCCGTGAAATTATCTTTCAACTCTCATTCTACGTCGAACAGGGTAACATAAGTTGCTCAAAACCACAAGAGAAGCAGATGAATATTCTACACCAAATTAATCGAGTCAGCTCAACCCGAACCCAAGGGATTATCATCCCAGCAAAAGGGATTATTATACTCTTAACGCACACATAGATCTACCTCACCTAGTAGNAACCCAAGGGATTATCATCCCAGCAAAAGGGATTATTATACTCTTAACGCACACATAGATCTACCTCACCTAGTAACCATTTCCTTGTGATGTACATACATTGAACAAGAAATCTTGATATCGAAAATTGCGGTACACTCCTACACATCACGCCTGAATTGCACTTAAATAAAATAATCAAGTGAAATACGTCAAAAGTGGAAGTTTCATGCCCCCTCCGTCAACCAGAACATAAACCTTAAATAATGACAGAAATTATTTACCAGTGAGGAACTCAGCGCGACTGTGATCTCAAATAAAACATATAACGCATACAGGAAAAACATTTGTACAACCTAAACCTTGCTTGGTGGTCACGGACCACTTGAGAAACAGGGAGCATGAAAATTACACTCGTAGAACAGCTAGCTAGCGTGACTTGATTAAGGGGAGGAACCATCTCATTTATAGTACAACGTTCACTTACTACACCTATAATTCGCATTCGACTGTGCAACTGTTACTTTCATGGATAAGTATACTAGGGGCATACGAAACTCAACAATGTAATTATCGTGTAAGAGTAACATCATAATAATTTTCATTTACTTTGATTAATTAATTTCTTGGTAAACCTGAATTACACAATTGCCTTCGTACAAAGACTTCAGAAACTACAAAACCTATTTGATATTATATAAAATCTTTATTTTACCAACTCTGAAGGGGACGTAAACACATACATTAATAAATATCCCCTAAACTAAAGCATTTATTGCAAAAACCGAATACTGTCTTTCAGACTAACCAATTTACACTTAGGTACAATTTACTTATAACTCTTGACTCGACTTATCCATTGAAATATTGACTAGCTCTTTAAGAAACAAATTAGCATTTCATTTGATACTTACCCATTTTCTAGTACCTCTAAATACAATTGTATTTAATTCCTAATCAAAATTACTTATTAATCCTTCAATTATAATAGGGCCAAGAAATATTAATGCCAAATTAAACATTTAACATCCCTGGATAAAACACATAAACTGAAACTTGACCAGAAGCTACTCTTTGATACATACTGTGTTATGTTACTAAAGTCTAGGGTGACCTGTCGCGTAACATGATCCATCTAATAAATGTGCTTGTAATCTGAAACCTGTTAGTGCAGAACCATTTCTATGTCAGAGTTCTGGGGCCGACTGCCAATCTATATGGTACACCATCTTAATAAACTTGCCATGTTTTACAAACCTATACCAGTTAATCAATTTCCTACTCAGAATAACATATTCGTCGTGTGAAGTTGACTGAACCGAAGCTATTTTAAATTGTACTAAAATATTGCCCATTTCGGTTAATATATCTTATAGATATATAAATTATAGCTTTAACTATCTATCTCCCATCACTAGCTTCTCCTGGGCCGATGTCGTCTCACTGAAGACCAAGCACATAATAACCCAGGGCAGCGCGTCTTCACTGCCTATATCCCATCGCCTCACCAGCTGCGCTTCACCCCAGCTACACCCAGCTGGCGATACCCTACCGCTTACGAGTCACGAAGTTCCATGACAAATGGCGGCCATATTTCCTCGTTACTAGTGACTCAGAATTAACCATGTAATATTTATTGTCCTTACTTCACGAACCCGCTATAGAGAAGTCTGTTACTACAATTTGAAAAATATAATACTACTACAGTTTATTCCTATGATATCTCAGAACTATGTTGTTTTTGTAACTAATTTGAGTATATTAACAGTGAGTTACCAACAGAATTAATTTATGCAATTGGATAGTGCATAATTATTTACAAGTCAACCAAATACAGACTATATTAATAAAATATATAAATTATGTTTATTAAACACAACGGATTATTTTTTATACTAAAAGCTTTAGTTAAAAGACGATCATAATATATAATGCCTAACACAAAATGATTATCAATAAAAGTTATATGAATTCTATCACCGAGAGCCATTACTATACTTTAAACAGAAGGGGAGATAGGCTATCTTCTCACAATGCCTCCTGACTTGACAAACGAGTTTTTTCCAATGGCACTGCCAGTTGTCATACCTTCCTCCCTGCAGTCAACAATCTCCGAATGATTATTAAGGTTTTTCAGTTTAATTATTAAACCTAGCTTTTCAAATAAAATTAATTTCAATTCCATCCTGATTTCTCTAAGTGGGGGTACAAGCCAGAGCCAGATCGTATTCAATCTCTTAACTGAATATTCGATCAAAAGCACAGCGATAGCGAGGCATGGTTGCATCCGATCACCAAAAGTTAGTTTTCTAAATTTCACAGTACATTTCAGTATTTTTGTAATATTGACCACCTGACTCAACCCTCTTCTTAGCACATTCAATATTGCTGTGCTACCAGCCATGTGCCGATTAGTGTGAGTGTCTTACCCTCCATAATTGTTTACCAAGAGGCACATCCATCACCACCAATTGTTAAAATCCAGATTACCTGGCCCTGGAACCCAATCAGAAGGGTGTAAAAGTGTACCTTTAGGTTGAGCAAGCCAAGTTAGTCACCTCTTCCTTTCTCCTGGATTAAGCATGAAGCCTTGTGTAGACTGATTGAATCCGCCACTACCCTAACTGCCGCAATGCCAACAGGTGTCCCTGTAACTTCTAATCAGGCGATAAATGCCTTAAATCACACTCTCGTTATGAAAATCTAAGTGTCTAATGCTCGCACATCCTACCTGAATTTATCTTTAAAATGCCATTTAGGAATTAAGACTCAGAAATTTGTTACTACAGTATGTCCCCTTCCTGACAGCATGACATCAACACCAGTTTGCTTTTAAATTTTTTCATACAACTATTACATATGTTATATAAATACACAATACTCAATACACAACACCTCACAATATTATCTAAAATTACAATTTTTTTATGTTTCACTCATCTTGGATACATTTGACACTACCTGTTTTCTTAATACATATAATAGCTTAACTTCGAAATAGCACTGTCATTAAAATTTACTCCTTAGAATTCAAGGAGGCCATAACCGAAACAAAGCCTATTTTAATACAGATACAACTTTATGAAATTCTTCAACACAAGACGATTGCCATTAATATAATTATACCTAGAGTGCAACATTGAGTACCCACTTCTTGCGTATATCGTACAACACACACTTATATTCATTGTATAAACCAAACTTAATTCCCTTTACAAAATTTATTGAAACATGGCACTTCAGTTACACCATTTTCATTTCCCAAGTACAGAAAAATTCCTCCCACATCGAGGTAACACTAACTCTTAAAGACAATTGACAATCGAATTCCACAACCAAAATTTGTATTGCATAACACCTGCCATTATTCTTCAAGAGGAACCTTGGCAATTTGACATTATTTCATATTTTATTTTCAAAGAGACTCAAGAATATCTCAATAAAGTTACATCATCTTATCTTATACAGTCTGTTCATTAAGCACACTCAAATATTTTTTCGTACCTTATAACTCATATTTTATAATGCAACAGTTAAGCTGTATTTTAACAGCCTCTCAACTCATTTAAATCATAAACCTTACATATCGTCAACCTGCAGTGACTCTCTAAGCTTTCTCAAAAATTAAAATAACAAACGATATTGCAATTTAAATCTTTTTCCTAGAAACGGCATTAGAACTGAACCAAAGCAAGAGGGTGTATTTTAATCTCATAGTTAGTAAATTAATTTTAAACTACAACAATTAGTCCTCAATCGAAGGTGCGTTCTTCCAGATCTTTTAAGAAGCAGTATTTTCTCTGCAAAACAATTGAATATAGATAATTTAACATTATCCAACATAACTCGCAACACAACCACATTTAACACAAAATTTACCTCGCCTCGTCTGGCATTAATAAAGAAACTGAAAATATTTTCTCCATTGCTTGCCATGGTACATTAGAAAATTAATCTCATGAAGTTTATTTCTGCAACGTTTACATATTTCCAATTACGCAATGAATTTCCACTGCTGAAGAGCATGTGACACTCTCTTTTATACATTTATAATATAAACTATATAGCGACAACTTTAAGTAAAATAGTTGATTTCTTTTTGGTAGGCATTTTACACTAGATATTCAAGGCACAACTCAGGGCGTCTTTCTGTGCATAACTCTGGAAAAATTTGATTTCATTGTTACTTCTTCACAATTGATGAGTATTTTGTGAAAAATTCTTGACACCAGAAAATTATCTTATTTATCACAATTGTTTAATAACACCATAATCTGGATAAATTTTGTTTACTACATAAAACATGTGGTTGTAGTTTTATATGTTCAATTAATATATTTAGGTTTGACACTGTAAATTTAACTTGATGGAATTAGTTAATGAACTATATCAATGCCAATTGAATTATTTATTAGTAAGGATTGCGCCAAAGTTCCTTCAATTGATAAGTCGACTTGAAACCTTCTGAAGAAATATTGTTAATCACACGACGGTCTGTAGAAGCACTTCGAAATACCTGGGACGTCTTCAACATCGGAGTTCGTAGGTGTCGGACGGG
>NQII01010759.1:0-33362 GCA_002778355.1 Clitarchus hookeri
ACTTTTTTGGTTTCCCACCGTAATGAGTTTCTTTGACCTCATACTTGGAAATCTGGTTATGAATCTTTGAGCAGACGTCACTACTTATTGCGTTCCCGCTTCGGTTCAAACCTCTCAAGTTTTTTGGAGTTTTGTTGTCTACTAACAATTTGCAGAGACCTCGACGAACGCGTTCTGGAGTCACATCATTCAATGTCATGAACGTGTTTTTGCAAACTGGTCGCAGTTTTCCATCAACCTTGATGTTATAGAAAAAAATTACTTTTTTCCTTGGGTTTGTTTGTAAAACTAGTATCAGTGCTTTCAGNCATCAACCTTGATGTTATAGAAAAAAATTACTTTTTTCCTTGGGTTTGTTTGTAAAACTAGTATCAGTGCTTTCAAAAAGTGCCTCTTCGCCTTCGTTCATATCATTGCTATCACTTTCTTGTTGTTGTAACGGTATCCTTTTTTGGCGTCTCCTTTTTGGCGCCCTTTTCTCAATAATACTTTGCAGAAATACATCTTGAGCATTCTTAAGTAACACNTTTGGCGTCTCCTTTTTGGCGCCCTTTTCTCAATAATACTTTGCAGAAATACATCTTGAGCATTCTTAAGTAACACCGATCGGCACAACTACAAAGGTAGGTCTTTTGGACCTTAGACGGAACTTCCTCACCCGAATAGGCCTGATAGGCAATCCCTTTCACTCTTGAGTTCCGGATTATATTCCTACGATAAGTTTCTTTGTTGATCGCTTCTATACTTTTTTTAACTGATACGCACTCGTCAGAATCACTACTTGACATGATTTAGGTACCCAACTTTCGGACAAAAACACTATGTAATTGGAGGTTTGTGTCGTGACACTTTTTGACTCGCTCTTGATTGTAATTAATAGTAAGAATATTAGCTGTGACCTACTACAAAAACAATGTTGCCAGCAGGCGTACCAGTAGAAGAAAAATAATTATTATTTCCCTACACTGCAGAAACAACACAAGTGATTCACATGTGTGTTTCTGCTCTAAACGCAAACTTCAATACTAGATTTCACCGGGTAGAGTTGATGTTAAATGTGGTTTTTATGCACCAAACGATTCGTCTTGGTAAACTACATACAAATTCACTTCTAACTCAAAATGGCCAAAATTGTTGCATGTGTTGTTTCTGAAATAACTGATTCAATCACAATCATATGCTGCTTGTTGGAAATTACTAAAACTATCAAACCCTATGTTATGTGTACAACCAAACAAGTCCTTTTCTTCTGAAGTCTCAAAGTTAAGCTCTTCCATTTGGCGACTTCCTTCACTTGTATAGGCTCTTGATCGTCATGTTTCTTACCAAATATTTTACCCGTGCAGGTCCATGTTGCCACAAGGCATCCCTTCTTCTTATCCTCAACGACACGTGTGAGTATTTGTCTTTTGAAAGCAGTGAGGTGGTCATCCCCCAATACCCAATTCATTGGTATATAAGGGTCCCTTGACTTACGATTAGTCATGAAGGTGAGCGAGCTCTCCCTGCGCCCAAATCTTACAATAAACAAGGGAGTTATGCTGGGATTTTAGGTTATCTTAACCTATGACATCCATCAAGGTCTTGGTTTTGGATGGGGAATCCCACGATCTCGCCAATTTTTTTCACTATAGACTTGCAATCTTTGTTTTCTGTCCATGGAATACCCTTAATTTCCATGTCATGATTTTTGTTGTATATGGGAAAGATAAACTTGTATTCCAAATAATCAAATCCTTTTATTGTGCTTTTTTTTTTTGCTGCTATGGATATTTTACTTTTCTATAATGTTCTTTTGCGTATATTCTTTAAAGTTCTTCTTGAACTGCAGAGTAACGAGGGAAACAGCTGAAAACCTAATAGCAGAGTTTGAAGAATCTGGGTTGAAAGTTGTGTCAGTAGAATCCTACATGTTATCATTCTTATCTTATGTATCCATGTGCATATATTAATATGGTATACTAGTGTAATACTGCAACTAGGTGAATATTAATGAAGTTTGTGAAACAATGAACATCGTAGCAGTTCCACTGCTACAAATTTACGCCGGGTAAATTATTTTTGGATTCTCACAAGCAGAACATTACCAGAAATAAAATTACATGCTAACAATTTAATTTAGAAGAATGAGATGTTTTAATGTGCTTAGCAGTTGCAGGCAATAACATACAAAAAGCACGTCATCCATGCGTTTTAGTCCAGTGTAAGTAGTCATTGGACGCATCAGTCAAAACATCAGAAAATAAATATTGTTAGTGCATCGTTTGCCTGTAATTAAATTTTTGGACTTTAAGTTTTATTTTGAAAATTTTTGAGGTGAATTTCTTAACGCCTCCTTTAGAATTATACCCAATACGTACATAGTTACTATACATAAAATTTCATGGCTAACTCCAGATAAGTCCCATAAAGTTGAATAACATTCATGTTCCGCCAATAAAATATAACTGAGATAATGAGTAATTAATCATAAAGTAATGATAGTACATGTGACTGTAGGAAAGCACCACAGGACATCGATATACATTTCCATGACATTCTCTGTGAAAAAATCACCTTATAGATCACAAATTTTAATGCTAAATTTATTACATAATTTTTTTCCCAGGTGGAGGAAGCATTGGCTACAAACAGCCACATTTTCTCATCTCCCTTTCCTACCCGATGTTCTTTCACCATCCAGTTCGCAGTCGGGTATTCCCATGTCAAAATATTTGGCTATGCCACTACACGGTACTGCTATAGCAAGGCAAGTGTCATAGATATATAACATTCATGTGCAATAGTGGCATTAAATGGAAATAGATGTTCTACTTTCAACTGCAAACAAGAGATTTTGAGAGTAATTTAAATTAGTTGTTGAAATAATTTAATTCTTCCTATCTTGTGAATTTTTTGTGATAGCTAATTTTAGACTGGTAGCATTAGCAGTAACAACTTGTACACCTAATACTTCATTGCATCTGTGTAAAAAAAATTAGCAGTTTCGGAATTATGAAGCATGCATTTAACGGTTTGACGTTTGNCAGGTAAAAATATGCAGGTTTTCTGTGTTAAGTGTTCTGAATATTTAATTTTTACAGGAAAGAAAATGTTACAGTGGTACACTGTTATCTGGTGATTTTATTTAGTCAGAATCAAAACTTGACATGTTTTTAACTATTGCATTGTTTATGTTGCACACAAGCAGCAGTTAATAGCTACGAAGCATATGTTGTTTATGTGTGTTTTTAGTAGTAGGCATTTGGCTGCATAGATGGGACTTATATTCCCATTCAATTCCTGCTCATATAATAAAGTCTACATATGTTAACACTCACACTTTACAGTCTATATGCAATGCTAACAGAGAATTTATGAATGTGTTTGTGGGCTCTCTGAACAAAATCCATGATAGTAGAGTTCCAAACTTCACTTTATTTACAATGACTTATCTGCTCTAGGTGATGGAAGATGGCATCTGCTTGGTGATGATGCGTACCCTTTCGTGAGTGGTTTGTACCTCCTTTGAGGGATTACAGGAATCTCACACCAGAACAAAATATCGTTAATAGGACACGTTCTTCTTGCCGTGTTAGTATCAAGAACACTTTCGGAAGTCTTAAACAAAGGTTTCGTTAGTTAATGCGGTTGGACTTTTGGACTGTTAACAAGGCATGCATGTTTATTATTGTATGTTGTGTAATTCAGAAATTGTACATTGGCAGAAATGATCTGTGGAATGTAAGTAATTTGGTTGAAGATATAAATATGTTAGCTGTGGAAGCAAGGGGGAGGCGCTAATACGAAGAGCTGGTGAACTCGAGCGTAACCTAATATGTGCNTTCGTGAGTGGTTTGTACCTCCTTTGAGGGATTACAGGAATCTCACACCAGAACAAAATATCGTTAATAGGACTCATTCTTCTTGCCGTGTTAGTATTGAGAACACTTTCGGAAGTCTTAAACAAAGGTTTCGTTAGTTAATGCGGTTGGACTTTTGGACTGTTAACAAGGCATGCATGTTTATTATAGAATGTTGTGTAATTCAGAATTTGTACATTGGCAGAAATGATCTGTGGAATGAAAGTGATGTAAGTCATTCGGTTGAAGATATGAATATGTTAGCTGTGGAAGCAAGGGGGAGGCGCTAATACGAAGAGCTGGTGAACTCGAGCGTAACCTAATATGTGCTAGCCTGCAGAATTTTATTAGGTAAATACTGCTATGATTTTGTATGGCAGGGGTGAAGGTGCATACATTGCTTGCGTTAATGTGAAAACATTAGGCAATGGGATCACAACAAACTGTGATTCTACAATGTTGGTTATCTCAACACAGGTAATGGATGTAAAAAAGAGTGGATGATGATCATTGTGTGTCCATAGTGTTAAATATGTTGTTATATAGGTTGTTCATGATAAACTGAGTAGTTTTGGAAGCTCTGCTCAAGATATACTAGTATACACATTTTATATTCTTCCACTGTATGTAATATTAACATTGCCTTGGAACTGACCACTTTGTTCGTGCATCAGTCAAGGGCAACTGCAAAATTATTAGAAAAATAAATTTTTACAAATGTTCTTATTCTTACATTTATATGCATTGAAAATTACAGAAAGTAAAAGATATATTTAAGTATTCACAATTGTTTACTTAACACTTATAATTTAACGTTAATACATAGAACTAATTTCTTTCCGTAGTTGCCAACTTCACAGGGCGCATGACAGTCAGTGCATGCGTTAAAATATACACAGAGGACAGTGACATTTTTCAAATGTTAATGTCAAAGATGCTCACTTTACCGAGAACAGCCATTACAAGTTTGTACTTATATATGTGCATGTGAGGTTTGCATGGGGGGAGAGGGGACACTTAAAGTATCATATAGTGGAACTCAGTTAGGTTGATGATCCTGCCTCATAAGAACAATTGAAAAGCTGCCTGAATTGAGATGTTTTGGTGTAAAATAACCCATGGTCAACAACTATAGGGTCTTGTTGCACCGACCACAATCTTGTATGCCTTCAGGTATTGGGTCACTTGGTTAGCCAATCCATAATAATGATTTTTTTATGTATACAGTATGTGTTGAGTGTTTTTGCAAAGGAAATGTTTCTGAAGTGCCTAAATAACCCAGTGACAGAACTGGGCACAATTGATACTGTTACAAAATGCCTGAGGAGCGTATCTGAGTTTGTGAGGGATGGAGGTCTTAATAAAAGTGAAATAACTAAGTTTGATTTCTAATTTACTCACACAGCTATGATTTACAGCATTATCTATCTTCACTATTACTCTGGTGTATTTCTCAGTGAGCGGAATATTTATCTATTTCATCTGTAATTAATGTCCTTCTCATTGTCTCTGCTTCGTTGAAGTCAATTAACTCGTTGCCATCATTTGTAATGTCTTTCACTCACACATCCAGTCCAATAGTCCAGCCTGCAGTCGTACTCTTCGCTGCGCCGATGCTCACAGTCACCTATTTTACTCCCGCTGGTCACTTCTATTGCCGCTCTGTTGCCAAAACTTCAGCAACTCGACTCCCGGCCCGGAGGCCAGTCACACTATTTATACTCTGCTGACCTTGACCTGGAAAGTTACAAGGTTTGTTAAAAAAAAAATGGTGACTTTTTTATTTTTCTTGATAAATATTTATTTATTCATCAATATCTATTTTGTCCCCTTCAAAGTAATCCCCCTCAGATGTAAGGCACTTGTGCCAGCGCTTTTTCCAATCCCCGAAGCACTTCTGATATGCCCTTTTTGGTATGGCTTTGAGCTCCCCCAGAGATGCGGTCTTTATCTCCTCAATCGTGGCAAACCTCCGTCCTTTCTAGGGTCTGTTCAGTTTTGGGAACAGGAAAAAGTCGCAGGAGGCCAAGTCCGGTGAATACGGTGGCTGAGGCATGATTACGGTGTTGTTTTTGGCCAAAAAATCACGAACAAGCAACGATGTGTGAGCAGGTGCATTATCTTGATTCAAAAGCCATGAATTGTTTTGCCATAAATCCGGGCATTTTATTCGTATTGCTTCACGCAAACTGCGCATAACTTCAAGGTAATATTCCTTATTGACAGTACGACCTTTTGGCAAGAACTCACTATGACCTCATGCCATTGTAATCAAAGAAAACCGTGAGCAAAACCTTTACATTTGACCGAATTTGGCGTGCTTTTTCGGTCTTGGCTCTTCTGGCCGCTTCCATTGGGATGATTGGGCTTTGGTTTCGACTTCATAACCATAACTACATGTATCGTAACCCGTTATGACCCTTTTGAGCAAATCTGGATCGTTGTTGACGTCATTCAACAGCTCCTGACAATGATCATACAACGGTTCTTTTGATCGAAATTTAGCAATTTTGGAACAAACTTCGCTGCCACACGTTTCATGCCCAAAACATCCGAAAAAATTGCATGGCATGAGCCAACCGATATGCTGACCTCCTCAGCCACTTCCCTCATAGTGATTCAACAATTCTCCATAACAATTTTCTTCACTGCTTCAACGTTTTCATCGGTTGTTGAGGTGCTGGGGCGTCCAGGGCGGGCATCGTCATTAACATCTTCTCTGCCTTCTGTGAAGAGCTTGTACCACTTATAAACATTTTAGTGCGTCAAAGTACTTTATTTTATTTTACACAAAAAATTGAATACAGATTCTTTGATCCATTTTTTTCGATAGCAAAATATCGCCAAGCACACCAAAACACGTCTAACCTTTATATCTGTCAAAAACAAACTAAAAATTCAAAATGGCTGTTAATGTCAACATATGTTGGGGACATGTGTACAAAAAAAAAAAAAAAAAAAAAAAAAAAAAAAAAATCGATAATTGAATTTACGTCGCCCACAAACTTTGAAAAGTCACCTTTTTTTTTAACAACCCTCGTATATGCACCCCGAGTCACGCTTACAGAAACTAGGGCAGCAAACCACTAGAAAATTTTTCAGATAAATACAGAAACTCAATACAAGAAAGGCCAGCAATGTGCACTGTAAAAAGTATTATCGTGTCAGCATGCTTTTTGTAACAGATACACAGTTCCTAGTTTACCGTTCGCTTGTTATTCAAATCATTCCATTGACTTGCANATCGTGTCAGCATGCTTTTTGTAACAGATACACAGTTCCTAGTTTACCGTTCGCTTGTCATTCAAATCATTCCATTGACTTGCCGCCGCTGCTATCATATAACAGCTCTGTCATTCACTTACACTCGCTCGTGCGGAACAAAGCAGCAAGCGCATAACAATACTGATACGTAATTATATATAATTACTTACTTTTTTTGTAATGGTAGAAAATAGTTATCACGTAAGTGTAACACATCATTCATAACCATGGTGTACATATTTTGTTCCAAGAAATTACGAATGAATGTTCATAACTTAAAGAATATGTTAATTGTTTTGCAGAGAGTCTGAACAGCTANTGTTCCAAGAAATTACGAATGAATGTTCATAACTTAAAGAATATGTTAATTGTTTTGCAGAGAGTCTGAACAGCTATAACAGTGACATACAAATTGTGGAATTTGCAATGAAAATTTGAACTTGCACTGCTCTGTACAGGTACAGTAAAACCTTGTTTATCCGGACGAACTGGGACCAAAGGCAATCCGGAAAATCGAAAATCCGGATAATCTGGGTAATAAGCAAAACAAATCCTTAAATAAGCAGACTTACCGTTTATTACGATAAAAAAATATGTTTTGAAACAAAATTACATACAATTGTTTAAAAGACATGAAAAAAATATAAAAATATTGTTTCACATCATTGAATGAAGCATGGTCACCCAAACACTTTATCATTAATAGTTCAGCTGGAGTGGTGTCTTGCTGATGCTCCAAGTACGCCAAGATGTTTGTCAGCTGGTCCGCAGTATCTGCATGTGTCGTCCGCTGTTGCGGTGTGATCGTTCCCTCCTCGTCCACGTCATTTTCTTCCTTACCTTCTGCTGTAGATGTGAATGCCGCTACAATTTCTTCTTCCGTCATAGTGCCGTAGCCACCGTCATTGTTGTCTTCCATATCAACATCTGAGCACCCACTTATTGTTCCTAACATTTGCAGAAGGTCGTCTGCAGCCACTTGCACCAAATCATTGCTTGCCATTTCGTTTGGAGCACAAATATCTGGCCACAGTTTTTTCCATGACTTTTTCAAAGCTTTTTGTTATGCAATCCCAAGCATCAGCAACCATGTAAATAACGTCTTTGATATTGATTGATTTCAACAAACCAATCACACTTTTTTCCGCTTCCTCTTTAATTATTTTACCAAGCACTTCTTTTCGGTAAACTATTTTGATGTTTTCAAGGACTCCCTGGTCCATAGGCTGCAGCAATGGGGTTACGTTTGGTGGAAGAAATTTTACTTTAATTCCTCCACTCAAGAGTTATTGTTCTCCCGGATGAGACGGACCATTTTCGATCAGTAAAAATAGCTTTTTCTGGTAAACTATTTTCTTTCAGTAATTTTCGAACTTCAGGAACAATGTTATCAAAAAACCAATTCTTTAACAAAAAACTGTCCATCCACGCACTTTTTTGTGGTCGGTAAACCACTGGCAACGTATGGTGGTTCACATTTTTTAGCGTTCGGGGATTCTTGGATTTCCCTACAACGACAAGAGGAAACTTATGTTTCCCTGATGCATTGCTACAAGCCATAGCAGTTAGCCTATCTTTGCTTTTCTTGTAGCCCTTAGCCGAATCTTCAAGCTTTGATGCTAACGTTTTGCTCGGAAGCATCAGGTAAAAAAGTCCAGTTCCATCAGCATTATAAACTTTGGGTATCAATTCTTCAGATAAAACAAATTGTTCAAAGTCCTTTTTAAATTTTTCAGCAGCAGCAACATCACTAGACAAGCTCTCTCCAGTCAGAGTAAGTTGGCGAATACCGTGTCGGTTTTTAAAAAGCTCTAGCCACCCCTGGCTAGCAGTGAATTCCAGGTCAGAATTCGGTAACTTTTTGTTTAAGCTTTTTGGGCCAAGATCGGTCCAGATATAGGCAAACCACCCTTTCTCGCTGAGCACTGTACCACATGAATAGTGCGTAGTGTAATGCTTCATTTTTTTCTTTTTCTGCTGTTCCTCTGCCTTCCAAACTGTTTTTACATATCATTTTACAACAAAAATCTTAAATTTCTTTCTTTGCTTTTTCCAGTCGGACACTGTTGAAGTTCCAACTCCCAATCCAGCAGCTATTTTTTTCAATGCTTCTCCTTTATCAATTTGAATAATGCATCTAACTTTTTATCTATTGAAACCACGACCTTCTTTCGCTTTGATGCCATTTTAAACTTGTACGCACACTACAATACACTCCCAAACACTTTGATAAGCTTAACATTTGGAATATCACCCCTTTTCCTTGTCCCCTTGGTGATGCTGATCGAGATCGCATGCTCGAGGAGGTCCACCATAGGCTCAGGGCAGCAAAGCTTCATGTCACGGCAAAGATGGCCCAATACAGGTGACCGGTCAATTTTAATCTTGGGGACCTGGTCCTTTGCAAAAATTATGTACTGGCATATATGGGAAAGGATTTGACAGGGAAACTGATACCAAAGTTTGTCGGCCCATTTTAGATCAATAAATTTCTAGGTCCTAAATCAGTTAGTCTTTTATCAACCTCCTCTAAGCGGCTATTTAGGAAAGCACATGTTTCTCAATTGAAGTCTTATTTGCAACAAAAGTAATTGCAAATTGCTCATGTTTGTACCTGCAATTTAGTTTCTTTGTTGAGTTTTGTTTACCGACATTGTTTCGGTGTCCTCCTTTCTCCCAGTGTTATATTGGTTGACTATAAAATTATCTTCTGCTCCTGTGACAGTTGGGAAAACTCCTTGCAGAACTTGTGCAAGTAGAGTTGGGTAATTACAAGTCCCAACAAGTATAGATTCCTGTGGTTGACAGAGTGTGAGATGGTGGATACAGTCTCACTCATTACCGCCTTGATATATTCGAATGGGAGGTCTCCTGATAGATTTGCCATGCCATGCATTTTGGAGCCCTTTTTCTCAGAGACAGTCATAAGAACTCTCTCTACAAAATACACCTTTCCAAAACCTAAGAGAATCATGCTTGCATATGTTTCTTCAATCTTGAGTGAGATTTGCCTCTAATCCTTGCGTTATTTTATGCTTTACATCTTCCTACCACGCCGAGGTGAGCTCACCTATCGCCGTAGTCGTCGTCAGCTGGGTTTTCTGCTGGGACTTGTGGTTGCCCACCTGGTTGCTCCACCCCCCTTCCCCCCCTTCTCCTGCTACTGCTGGCTTTGGGACCTTCTGCTCGAGAAGAGACAGCTCTGAAGGAGCTGAGTGATTTTCCACCGGGCTGCCCACCGTCCCCGGGGATTTTGTCAACAACTTCGTCAATGTGACTTGAAGATGGAACTGATGTCTATGAATTGTCAACGAACTGTTTAATGTAAATTTTCACGAGTATCCAGGATCTCTATCCTATGTATGAACTTGTTCTCTACTCTTCGATCTTACTTCGTGTCTACGTATACTTGTGTTTATGTGTGCTGTTTGAAATTATATTTGGTCAAGATGTTTAGAGACTGGTCACTAGAGCACAGGTCAGCGCCGTTGTGCCTTATGCCTTTGGTACTTCAACTCTCCGAGGTGGCTTTCTCTAAGCTCTGCTCGGCTCCCCTCCCCTCCCCTCCTGTTTCCTCAACCCTTGTTCTCTCCTCCTTGTGCGTCATCATTTTTTTGGTAAAGTGGGCAAGTTAATAGAGTGGAACCCTCTTATAAGGTTCTTCAGGGATCCACAAAGTGACACTATAAGCAGGAAAACACTAAAATTCAAGAAACTTTACACCAAAGATATAAAAGTATGCACCGTGATAAACACGCAACTTTATAAAATGGACTAAACAATTATTGTTTTAAATACATAATCCTTTATGATAGTTTATCTCATGGTTGCAAAATCATAATTTTAGTAAATGAGCAAAAGATTACTGTAGATGCAAAACAAGCACAACTGTTCATGGCAATTTGTCTCCTGGTACCAAATTACACAAAACTGTCTGCAAGCAAAATACCTCAAATCTTTCATGTAAGTTTGTCTCGTGGTTGCAACAATATTAGTTAGGCGTACATTATATAACAAATAAGACTTTATACAACAACTTTTTTTAATGATAGGTTATCAATCCCTTGTGAAACTTTGTCTGCTAGTTGCACAATTAGCATATTAGTTAATAAACAATTGGGTTCTGGTTGCAAGATAGAGACGTTNAAACTTTGTCTGCTAGTTGCACAATTAGCATATTAGTTAATAAACAATTGGGTTCTGGTTGCAAGATAGAGACGTTTTGCTAATTAGTTCACACACCTGTTTTTCACGGCATGTGAAATCGCAAAAGAAACACTAAATACACAGTTTCCTGTAACAAACACAAATCACATGTTTTTTTTTTGCATGTTATTCATTTCCATTGTGAATCCCCTTGTTTACGATGTTAATTCGATTAATGGTTTCAGTATGTGGTCGGGATGTCGACACAATCCATATATTGAATACGCCGCCGATGCGATATCGCTATGTTTCGGAAATAAACTGATCTCTGTGACTTTCTAAAATAAACTAATTTTGTTTGCATTTCTTCCTTTTTTACTTTACGTCACATAATTAATGTAAGCTTGTTGGTAGTATACAAATGTGATAAATAGAAAATTACCGAACACTTATCTCAAAAATGGTGACAAAATAAATTTTTCTTTGCCACTAGGTTGTACCGCAAAAGCACGTAATATGCTCAATAGGTTCGTATATCTATGGTATTACAAAAAAATGTTTCCCAGTTACATTTTATGTAAATGTGTTTTTAAAATTATACAGATTATATTAGGATAACTTGTATCTGGTGCCGTTTTATTTTTGTTATCACCAAGTAATATAAATAAGTTAAACATAAGTTCCCTGCCCCACCATTAAAATAAACTGAACCTTATCACATTTATCGTCTTTTGTGAGACGAGGCGGTTTTGTGGCTCTTCTTAAGAGAAAGTAGCAATTTGATCTGGTGATGCAATGGAAAATGTTGCTCATACAGAAATAAAATTCAAATTACTATAACTCGATAGTTGTAACTTTACGCAANTGATGCAATGGAAAATGTTGCTCATACAGAAATAAAATTCAAATTACTATAACTCGATAGTTGTAACTTTACGCAAAAAGAACAAAACACGATAGATGTGATACTTTTCGTACGAATGTGAGAATTATACAACAAACTTTTTCAGTAAAGTTAAACACATGAAAATTGTTGGATTTTTTATGAACTACACTAAAATCAGAGAAATCAGCATGGACTGTAGACAGTGAAAGGAGATTCTCAATATCTGGGAATATAATGACTGACAAAAGAACCAACCTTAAGCCAAGTAATATGGTAGTAATTAAGGACGGTGCTTGCATTTTCCGATTAAGTGTATGCTACTTTCTTTTTGTGCCATCACTAAAGTAGCCAAAGTTTGTTACAATATGAAATATGTGTAAGTGCTTGCATTTTTTGACCAAATATATATAATTTTCTTTTTGTGCTTTTACCAAACCGTTTTTTTCTCAACCAAATTTCAGTGACATTTTTGACGAAATGAATTAAAAATTACCAAAATATTCACTGAAATCAGCCAAAACATTTACGAAATGTGTCAAAATTTTTACCACAAACATGTGTGTCTAATAAGTAACCAAAGACCATTAATTCATAGTCATTTTCTGAAGAAAACAGTAATGGTAGTTTCTCTCTTGGTTGCATTTCCTTGCATCAGTAAAAAATGATCTAAATGGAAAATAGACTGCATCACATGTTGAGGTACATTAGACTGGGCAGCAACAAAGTTTCTCAAGATGTCTAGAGACTCGTAAGATTGAGAATAAGTCGCTTTTACCTCGGTGTCTTCTTCTTTGTCATCATCTTCACTTTCTTATTCTGGCGGTTCTGTCGATTTATACAGTTCAACGGAAGACAAATGGCAAGGCAGTGCTCCATCATCCACAGAAACATACTCATCAATGGTGGATGAGAATTTGAGCCTATCTTTGAGAGTTCCCCACTCATCTGATGGCACTAGCATCTCAACTTCATCACCTGTTGTTGTGGATGACACTGAAGTCTGCTTCCCTGTAACAGTTGGGCGATAACTGACTGTGGCATGCATGTCCAGGATGCAGCACCATGTGCACCTCTGTCAGCAAGCTGACTTTCTTGAGAGGTTTCTTAGCCTCGAGATCACGGAGGAGTGTTTTACAGAGGCGTCACCTGAAATGATGCCTTGATCCATAGGCTGCAGACATGCTGTAATATTTGGTGGAAAGAACTCGATACGGATGTTCCTGAGTAAACTTGTTTCTGTTGGATGTGCAGAACAGTGATCCAAGGAAAGGATGATTTTCTTTTTGTGAACACCCATTTTAACATCCAGAAAATGTAAATAATGAAGGCAAATCTTGCAGGTCATCCAGGCATTTTGATTACTTTCGTACCCGCAGAGCAAACTTTTAATGTTTTTAAACAATCAGGGATTTGCTGCCTTTCCAATAACGAGAGGAGGGAGTTTATCGCTGCCATCCATGTTTGCTCCCAGCAAAATAATAACTCTTTTACTTTGATCGTTTGCCACCGATACATTTTTCTCCTTTGAAAGAGAATGTTTTATCAGGAAGCAAGTTAAAAAAGAGTCACACTCATCCACATTGAAAACATCTTTTACAGCATATTATTGCAAAAGAAACGGCAGCACAGTCATTTTCCAGTCGTCGCGACAGACTCGTCAACACTAGCACTCTCGCCACTTAATGTCTTATACACAAGGCCGATGTGTTTCGTGAACCTATCGATCCAGCCATTTCAAGGAGTGAAATAGTCTACACTTAAACTCAAGACTATTTCCATTGCCTTCTCTCGAAAAATTGTTCCAATTACAGGAACATTTTGGGAATGCACTAGCCTAAACCGCTGTAGCAGCCTCTCTTTTACCTGTTCGTACTTCTCACCACGTATCTTCGTCATAGTAATTGATTGTGTGGAGCGTTCTTTTATAATTGAGTCACAAATTGAAATGATTCGGTTCAGAGCAGTCACTGGGATTTCCACATCATGGGCAATTGCCATGCATGTTATACTGGGATTACTGTCCACATGCTTCTTTAAGTTAAACTTTTCAGCTAATGAAAATGTCAGTCTTTTCTTAGGGGCACCCATTTTAATTATTTACTAAAACTGTTCAACGATGAATTAATTTTCACTACGAAAAATTAACAGACTACATAAATATTAACCTCTTTCATCCATTTACATTAACGTAAAAAAATTAACAATTGTCGTGATTCCATAGATGAATGCATACAAGTAAAGCGCACCGTATTCGTGTGTGTGCAAATGTGACTGCTCACGACATCTGTAGTTATTCCAGACGTACGAAGTTGTGCGCACTCTGCTTCAGTGTCTAGCCAGAGAATCTCAAAGTGGTTACTCTGTGGCGTTTATGAATTAAGAAAATACAGTACCAATGTAAAAAAAATATGTAAATATGGAATGAAATACTTTTAGTTGTGAATTGAAGTAATGTGAAACAGTTTGGTGACAAAAAACAAATTACTGAATCAGAAACAGTTTGCATTATTTGCGGGAAAGTGAAAACATTATTTCCAGCAATGTTTGTTGGTGGTTCAAACCTTCGGGGTTTGAAAATTCCTTCATTATAGACAGAAAAACCCTTAAGACGGGAACCTTACAAGCAGTTTCTACTGTATAAGTCGTTGCACACTCTGTTCTGGCCTTATACTGTGCCTAACCTTCGACTATTCCTCGTCGAGTCGACGCCTGCTGAACCAGCAAGAAGATTTGCAATATGTCATAAATTGTAAATTTACGCATGCTTGGGATGTGGGTGTATATGAGGCACTATTCATTTGTTTCGTTGCGTGTGGAGCCGTAATGTGGAGGAATATTAAACTGTGAGTTGTGGATGATGGGTCATTTTGAGTGTTTTTAATAATTGTGTGGCGTAACTTTGTGTAGTGTTGGGTAAACAGTGAGTTAGTCTTTTTTTAAATNTTTGAGTGTTTTTAATAATTGTGTGGCGTAACTTTGTGTAGTGTTGGGTAAACAGTGAGTTAGTCTTTTTTTAAATTGTGGTTTTGGTTTAACTAAATTTTAGCTTCGCTGCGTGCTTCAGTTTGTTTTAACGTGTAGCGTTTAGTGTTGTCTGCTGCCCAAGTTTTCCTTAAAATTATAACGACATGAACTTACCAATGTTGGCCTCTTCGGTTTTGNTAGTGTTGTCTGCTGCCCAAGTTTTCCTTAAAATTATAACGACATGAACTTACCAATGTTGGCCTCTTCGGTTTTTGACCATGTTTCATTTTCATATGACGAATCCAAGGAAGTCACACGATTTTCAGTCACCTAGGCGTAAAAAGGAAAAAAGAACAAAAACAAATGTGTTTATTTTTAATTGGCGCAATATATGAAAAAATATCGCAATTTAAGAGATGAATATCACTATATATATCTCACCCAGAATAAAACATGCTTTTAACCACACTTCTCCAAGTTNATGTTTCATTTTCATATGACAAATCCAAGGCGTCCATGGAACCCACACGATTTTCAGTCACCTAGGCGTAAAAAGGAAAAAAGAACAAAAACAAATGTGTTTTTTTTTAATTTGCGCAATATATTAAATATATGAAAAAACATTGCAATTTAAGAGATGAATATCACTATATATATCTCACCCAGAATAAAACATGCTTTTAACCACACTTCTCCAAGTTTCGCATATACACTCACCCACCTGTACGTAACTTCTCATAATTAATGTTTTTATTTTAATAAAAAATATTATTTTATATAAAGTAGAGGAGTTTTAAAAATAAATAAAATAAACAATTTTTTCACAAAAAATTTACTGTACACATAATGAAATATACATAATCAGCTAAATATCTATAATTTTTAAAATCTTTTTTCCAACAAAGTCCAAATGACATATTATTTTAATCTGCAGATCTTCGGTATTGATTTTCAGGTATCTGGTAGAAGGCTGAGCAATTCATGTATGGAGGTAAGCAGTAGTGCTCTACGAAGGGCCGTAGAAACCACAGGGTCGCAATGAAGACCATCGACACAAGCAACAGCAGTACTTGTCTCCGATTCACCATCCATCACATTATCATTGCTGTGTAGACTTGTCTTTTCTTTGATCGATGGCTGTATGTTGCTAGAACCAACTTCCGAATCATCGACACCAGGTCTGTAGGTAGCAGCCTCGGGAGTACATATATCTGGTCGACGACGAGCGGGTGCAATTTCATCTTTGGAACCAGAAGCAGAATCATCCGTGATGGGTACTGGCACGAGTTCCTGGCGTCGGCGATGCACTTGGCGGCGTCTGGTAGTCTGACTGGCGGCATCCTTCTTGGAGACAGTTTGCTGGTAGTGGACCGATGGTTCGTGCCCCACCTGGATAGTATACACAGCACAGTCTGGCGCGTGGATGGAATCATGAATATGTGCTGAGGCGATGATTTGGTCCACGGTGTGGGGAAGCTGAGTCTGTGGCCTCGTGCGGAACACGACGCAGGCCGATGGTCCCGAACAGTTCAACTGAATGTGCCTTGGTTCGTAGACGATTGTAAAATTTGCGAATTGCCAGTTCTGCATGCTGCTACCATCGCAGGTTTCGGTGTAGGTGCTCAGATAGCCATCTTCTGTGATGAAACTATACTCTTTGATACTGTAGTCTTGCTCGGTGCTTGCATAAATGCTCGTAAGGTAGAATAGAGTCATGGTGAGGATAAGACCTCTAGGCGACGACTAAATGAGCTCGTCGATTTTTCCCACTTATATANTCAGATAGCCATCTTCTGTGATGAAACTATACTCTTTGATACTGTAGTCTTGCTCGGTGCTTGCATAAATGCTCGTAAGGTAGAATAGAGTCATGGTGAGGATAAGACCTCTAGGCGACGACTAAATGAGCTCGTCGATTTTTCCCACTTATATATAATATGGATGTCGATCAGGTGTGCCACCATACGGAAAAATAAATTTTCTCATATTTCGAGAAGATTGGGTTACTTTGTGTCTAGTCATAGGCAGCCTATTCCCAGACAGGTTTTGACCTGTCGCAGACATGATGATGCGAATTGTGTAAAGTTTCGTCAGCTTGCAAAGCGGAGGACATCCATACCCGGCCTGCACATTGATAATTTCCACTTCAAATTTCCACATATCGCTCAGCCATTTTATCTGCTCAGGTCCTGCTACGTAAACCGTGGCCTTGGGGTACTGCATCATCAAGTTTTGCAGTACGTTTCCCACATGATGGTATGGAATGTTGCCTTCGTTCCTCTTCTGTCCGTGGTGGTACTTGGTTAGCCAGGCGTTTGTTTTCTTGCTCTTTCGTCCACAGTTTCCACGAATAAGGAGGCGGAAGGAGCATGTGCGTGTTTTGGCATCGTCATCGTAGGACACTGCGATCTCCTTAAACACGAAGCTATTTTGACCCTGGAAACCCTGCAGGTTACAGTATATCTTGAAGCTGAAGATGCTCGAAGACGAATAAACAGCTCTAGTGTGTGAAAAGTAATATTTATATATTCTCAGCTGCGCTCACAANCTGGAAACCCTGCAGGTTACAGTATATCTTGAAGCTGAAGATGCTCGAAGACGAATAAACAGCTCTAGTGTGTGAACAGTTATTTTTATATATTCTCAGCTGCGCTGACGACAGTATTTTGACAGTCTTGTCACAACAATTGCATGATACAAGCCGGTCGTGAAGTATCAGGCAGAATTATTTATGTGGCAGGAATATTTCCATGTGTAGTGAATTCGATGCTGCAGTCGATTTCATTGGAGGTAATACGCTTGTCCTGTTTTCTCACATCGAATACCATGAGCAGGGCCAAACTTTTGAAAATATCAGGGCTCAGTACCGTGTAATTGAGCATACATTTAATATTCCAGCAGGTACTGCCCATTTTCAAAGGTAATGTTCATGTCAATGTATGGATAGCTTTCGCTATTCAAATTTATTTTCACATCTTATGTTTGACATGTATCGAACTGCGAACGACTCACTTTCACATTGTGCTGTCGTCCGGCCTGTAGCCCAACGATAACGTACCTCGGTTTCTCAGAAGCAAAACTGGATTTCACCATCCAGTTTAAGCACTGGCTTGCTGGCAATCCAGGGTATGTCTGGAGACTCCACAACCTGAAAGTCACGTTGATGTTTATGCCATCTTCTACATTCATCAACATCTTTATCCACTCAGCAGTGGTCAACTGCACATGAGGCAGCGTCCATTCGATAGACTGTAGTTTCAGTTCCACTGTCTCCAGGTTTTCTCCTGTACCCAAATGTGTCAAAGTGCGTATTAGCTAGAAGCAACACCAGTTCCGGCTTTGAATTGAAGATAATCCGTTTATAGTATTTGGCAAATCCCAGTATCATGGAGAGCGGGATGCACACTTTGATCTGGCCACCAGAGTATATAGGAACACTGTAGTCATCTTCGATTCCCCAACTTGCCATCTTGGCCGCAGAGAGCTTATTCGGCGTGAGCGAAAAGTATTTTTTCTTTCTTGAGGTTATACCCACATCTCGTGACTGGTCCACCTCAACACTGTTGAGAAAATACGTGATGCGATCGATCAGGTGGAGAATTCTATTGCTCGTTATTTTCGTCGATGCCAGATTGGTTCCACCTCCTTTCATCATAGACCCCTTAATTCGCAGGAAAGACTGGCAAGGGAGAGAGTTGATGTTGGACATCAATCTGAACTTCCGATGGTAATGAATATGGTCCGATGAGGAAAGGCAGGTATGCATGAAGTTCCACCTTATTTACGCTGTGTACAAAAATGACCAGTTCTTCAATGTTTAGGCAATCTTCTATGATGTTTGGCTTTTAAGCGGAGACTGCGAAGCAAAATTTCGCTAACATGTGTTAATACTCCACCTGCAACATATGCTCCACAATAGCACCAAAATCGTTCCACCTGCTCCAGTATTGCTCCACAATCGATCCACCTGCTCCACAACCACTCCATGTGATCCACAACTGCTCCACCTGCTCCACAATCGCTACACTTGCTCCACACCTGCTCCACAAGATTGTAGTGGTAACATACATATTATCAAGCAAGATGTTACTCTACCCATACCTATTACTGCTGAAGGTGAATCTATCCCCCATGAATCATGACATTAAAGCCTATTTCCAAATGCAATAAGGTGCACCTTCGCAGGACCATCAACTTGCGGTAAAATATGTGTTCTACTGTGCATGCTGGAAGACGAGAATGGCCTTCGGTTCAAGAATATGTACCTGTATTCAACCTCGTTTCGCAACCGAAATACCAAAGACTGGCATGAGTACTGCAAGCCATGGATGGCGAGGGTTATTTCCCTTGCAGCGACAGCGAAACGATCGTGCTTACTAGCGAAGCATTAGAGAACTCGATATTTGTCTTTGATGACATGGCCTGCGAGAAACAAACTTGTATCCAAGATTATTTTAGCATAGGACGATACACATGTGTGGACTGTGCATACCTCGGTCAGACTTACACGCGCACACCCATTCAGCAACTCTGCGACAATGCAAGCATGGACTATATTAATTTGTGGCATGTTTGCGAAGTTCATGTAAATACAGACAGGACTCTATCAGATTCCAATAGCCTGTGTGTCTTCTGCTGGAAATATAAAAATGGATATTTTTCATAATCGTTAACGACTGGCCCTATATAATGGGAGGTACCAATATGGATTCAATCAGTTCATCGCCGTCATTCGAGAATGAGTTACAGCATATAGAAATTCGGGCATGTGAAGACAGAGAACGTCTACGATATGATGGCAATGGACGAGCACATAACGAGTGTTCAAATGCAAATTATCGGCAGATTGAATGTGGCATCTGCGCCAAATGAAGAGAATCTGAATTACCTGGAAGGATAATGACTTGTACATTTACTACCTCGATTTCCCACTTTGCCACGAATACGGATATTCAAAATTACAGCAGAGATGTATTGGATGTCTGCAGCAAACGCATGGGCAAGATCGAAAGTATTTTGGCAGAGCCTCGTAATTAAACATATAAAAGAGAACAAAAGTAACAAATTTTGTTCAGTGTGATGTTGGACATTGCCAGCGACCTTCATCGAGTGATTTAGTCCGTTCGCTCAAAGTATTTGCTCTCCACGATGGCTAAAATTTCATGCAATCTAATAAATGAAATTTTTAAGCCCATTACTCGTTTCGAAGTGCTCATGAAGAGCGATGGTGCACCCATGGTCGTGAAGACCGAAATCGACGATACTGCTGAGCCAATGAAGAAGCGGGAACATGATGATTTACAGACAGGTAGGGACAATGAATCGGATGCGGATTTGCAACACAAGGAAAAGGTACGGAAGAGAGTCTTCAAACCCAATGCTCTGGTTCGTAGCTACATGTGACTGTACGCACCTCGCAATAATGATATGTGCTACGGCGTATACATGCATAACGATAAATGGTTCCTCCCTGCAGACGAAATAGAACTTATACCTGGTGGGATCATCGTAGGCGATCACAATACATGTGGAGCCCCTCGGCTTTACATACTTATATTTCCAAGGAGCCTAGAGTGTTTACAGAATCTGACCTGTTAGAATGCAAGACATTGCTCGAACTCATGCATGCACTTTATCAAGATAACAACCCTGAGACAGGAGTTTATAAGGACGAAGATCATGAAAAAAACTACATTCTCGCAGGCCTCTTCTGTGGCGAAGGTCTGAAGAAGGTAGACGACGACAATAACACTTATTTCGTATTTGGAAATAACTCTTGCACTAATGAGATAGTTTCAATCTTCAACGAACTGAAGGAGGGAGGCCAAATAGAATGAGTAAATTGGGAATCGCCAATGATGAACCGCTCATTACTGCGAGATGCCACTACAGTCGCCTCAAGGTCGTGATATGTGGGGTGGACCAATTTCAAGCCGACCTCATAGAGGTGATACCATATGCTCGAGTCTACAAAACCTACAAAAAAACATGTTGAATGTCATTGATGCATATAGCANGATGCATATAGAAAATTCTCCTGGGCCGGGCCTGCCAAGTCGAAGAATGCCTGTTATGTCACCGAGGCCATGTCGGATGTATTGCGTAAAGGACGCATCCCAACTAATTTGCAAACCGACCACGGCAAGTAATTCTACAAAGAAAAGTTCAACGCCCTGATGAAGAAACATAGCATAACTCATTATTCCACATACAGTAAGTAATCTCAAGGGGTTCAACAGGACTCTGAAGGGAAATATTTGGAGGCATTTTGCTGCAAATGGCAACTGCAAGTGGTTGGATATACACCCAAAACTCGTACACAAATGTAACTCTAAACTGCACTGGACCACACACATGAATCCTGAAGACGTGAAAGACGACTTAATGCTTCAAGCAGTGTATGCTATTCCGAAGAGGAGGGACCCACACAAGCCCAAAACCAAGTATGGTGACCTGGTGTGAATCTTCAGAAAGAAAGGCATCTTCGAGAAAGGGTTAGCGAATTGGAGCAGAAAACTCTTTCGTGTGCAACGTATATGCAACTAAGCTCCGAGGACCTACATTCTCGAGGATCTGTATAATGTTCCCATCCATGGTAGTTTCTAGGCAGTGGAGATCCTACCTACAAAGTTTCCAGGTGTGTATTTGGTCGAGATCACTCATCGGAAAATGCATAAATTTCATAGCCTCAAAAAATTATTGCTAAATAGAAAATTGCAGTTTTATTAATACATTAACATAGATTTCCACATTATAGCTACACTTATGTTACGTTTGTTAGGTATTCTCTGCGTTGAAATTCAAAATATTTTTTGTGTAAGACATTTATTTTCATTCTAGAGGGTGATTTGTAGACCTTTAAAACGGCATTTACTTTTGGGAAATCCACCGCGACTTGACACTGTTCTGTAACGTAAGTGCACGAGATACTTAAAATACGCCTACACGTACGAGAAAATACGACTGCCAATTGTCACTTTAGTCCCTATAATGTGTTTAATACATTGTGAAGGAATAAGGTTAATTGTACATGTGCTAAAAGTAGCTACAATGATATGTTACCACTTTTAATAGCTCCGTGGTATATAATTACAAAAATCAAATAGTGTAAGTAGTTATTTTGTGTATGTAAGGTATGGCTGCGTTCAGCGAGCACGCTTTGTCTGCTACAGTCTATCCCCTCAACATGGCAGCCACGTGACGTCATGTCAGGAGGCGGAAACTCGTCCATTGGGGGTTACTTCTATGTTAGGGAGTGGCGGCAAGTCCACATTCCCTTTCATAGCCACACTTCCAATTCCTGAGAATCGCGGAATTCTTAAATAAGATCTGATTGTAGTAGTCTGCTAAATCATCACCTCGTCAGTCTAGTTATTTTTAATCTAATGTGATTCTTGGCAGTGTGCGTGGAGCAATTATCATCGTTTCCTGCTTAACGGTGCCGCCTGCGTGCAAGTAATTTGCATTCCCGAGGCCTAGGAGAAGTATGCGTATTACATGCATCTTTGCGTGTATATGCAAGGCACAGAAACGGCGTGCATTATTTACATAGCAACTCGCCGCTTTAAATTCTCAGTGGAGGACATGTCATTTTATCGTAGTAAATGTGTTGTGCATATCCCTAAGGTATGTTAAGTAACCTGTTCTGGAATTTTCATACGAAAAACCCACATTAACAATTTTTCATTAAAAAAAAAATTAAGAAAATGTAAATGGAAAAAACAGAAAACTTATTTTCTGATGTAAAAAAATTTTCATTTGCAAATACTATTCGTATGCAGACAGCAATAAAAAATTATTATCCTTTTAAAATGAAAACTATACGACTGAAACGCTGGGAACTGTTTAAGGGCCTGGCCAGACAACATCCTTGATGTAAATTTCAAACCTCTCATGATGATTATTTGCATTGCTTGATTGGGCAAACTTGCAATATTAATATCATGTTCATTTTCATGGTAATGTTACACTGAAAGGTTAAATAAATTAAAAAAATTAGTATGGTCTAACTTTGACAATATAATTTTACAATTATTATTTACACTATTCTAAGCCAAATCAATAAATACCTTATATTATCGTACAAGAAAATGACAGGAAGTACAAATGATGATTACGATGGTGATAGTGATGTTGATGGATATGGGGATAACTAGAGAACCGGTAATTTAGCGAATTNACAAATGATGATTACGATGGTGATAGTGATGTTGATGGATATGGGGATAACTAGAGAACCGGTAATTTAGCGAATTTCTTGGAGTACAAGCAAGACATCAAACACATGTACCTTTCCTTTTTGTTTCCCAATTGGATCGCGGTTTGTAAGAGACAGCCTGGAAGTGTTTGAGCCAATAAATTACACGCAAGAAAACCAGGACCGCATCCAGTGGTACATGGCCTGGGGTAAAACTGTAGCCTCAGCAAATGAACAAATAACAGAGGCGCGAGTTCTCAAAGGATTGTGGAGTCTCGCTTGTTTAAAAACGACTCCGCTGAATTTCCAGGTCCTGATGGCGATGGCAGGTGTGGTGGTGATGGAGGTGGAGGTGATAGTGANAAAACGACTCCGCTGAATTTCCAGGTCCTGATGGCGATGGCAGGTGTGGTGGTGATGGAGGTGGAGGTGATAGTGATGGTGGGGGTGATAATGGTGATGAGACAATTCTGTTCCCACCAGAGGCAGTGAGAACACATGCGATGAAATAGGGCAGGCGCCAAGCGGATCTGGCTGCCTTACTGTAAATACAGGCTTGTTGTCCCTGGCCAGCTTGACGGAAGGAAGAACAAATGCTTTTTAAAAAACGCATAACTTACCAGGTTGCGAGGATGATAGTTCCTCGTTTGCTGCTACTGCGATTTTGCGGTCGTCAAAAAACTGTAAAAAAAACCATATTTCTTCCGTTCAGCCAGTTAATAGCAAACTTACGCACACACTTATGAAAAGAAAAATGTGAATACATCTGGAATATTAACTGCATCACTGGAAATAGGGTCCGCGGTTGCTGAGTGGTTAGCCTGTTCGCCTTCCACCAACACGAACCTGGTTCAATCCCCGGCCTGGTCACTCGGGATTTTTGCAAGTGGGAATCGTGCCGGTAGGTGCCGCTGGTCAGCGGGTTTTCTTGGGGATCTCTCATTTCCTCCGTCCTTTCATTCCGGCGCTGCTCCATATTCACCTCAATCACCCTCAACGGCTCTCAAGCCGCCCAAATCTCTTCACTCACTCACTAGGGAATGGTGCACTATGAAAACTACGTATTTGGTTTATGCATAGTTAAAATGTGTTATAATTTTAATTGTGTGCCAGATTATTTACTGATACAAGAGTTTTATGATGCCAAAGTCCTTGTAAACTTCAATATATATTTGGTTCGCAGTTAATTGACAACTTTGGAATGTTGCTTTTCTGCCCGCTGTGTAACCTTCCGCCTCATGAATAAAATAATTAATATCAACCTAGTGAACGGTGTTCATGTGAAGATCAAGACATAAGTGCCTACTACATCTCTATACAAGTTCATACAATGCCAACTTCTCCTTTAGTGTTTGTCAAATTAAGAGGAACCATTTCAATCACCAACAGTTCTGAACATTAAATTTTGAATGAGACTTTAAGACACAGAACTGCCTTTTATAATACAATGCCAACATTACTGCGGTCGCACACATCACATATCTGACTTCTCTTTACTGATATATAAGAAGCACTAAATATAAGACAATTGTTGTTGCTGTACAATATAATTACATAGTAAGACTTTTCTTAGTTATTCTAATAGAAATTTTTTACACATTAATATCATAAAATATAAAAAAAATATATTTCTTAAACTGTTATGGTCTCTCTCATATTAGTTTATCGATATTATAATGTCAAATAAATTAGCCTCATGTAAACAGTATTTTATGTTAATTTGGAAAACCATTTGTTTAATAACAAGCAACCACGTTGTATTAAGCATAACTATCTTATTTAATGAATTTTATTGTAAGGACAATTGGTTACATAGTTGCTATTTCAATAACGCAGTTTTTTCCCTTCGACATGTTACAATAAATACTTATAGCTATAAATTTCTTCCAAAGATTAACCAATATTTTGTAATTAAATTAATAATTCCATGTAACATTTATTGGACAAGTGTGCTAAAGGTTGAATTTTGAAATTGTTGCTGAAGGGAGATTTACTTTTGGTCAGTGAACACTTATCTGCGAGGATTACTGATTGTATGGTGATAATTTTACTCACTGGAAATATCTGAATTAGGATTGAAAAAAACTAGCTTTAAATAGCTCTGCAGACATGGATTTCTAGAACAAATCGCAGACTCACCATTAAGTGGTAGGGAACTGACAATACATAAATATTTACAATTATTTTATATTTTGTTATAATATTTTTAACTTTGCTGTATGATTGTAATATGTAATTCCTGAGCTATAATCCATACCAGAAGCAGAGCGAAAATTCGTACAAAAAATGAGTGCCTGTTACATCAAAACACGAAGACAAATATAAATGTTCTTGATTTAATATATTTTTTGTAATTTTTACTACAATATATAAAGATAAATTCATCGTAATTACGCTTGTGAATATGGTAAACCTCCTTTCCTACAGATCCGACTTTGTTGTCTACGTACTCTAGGAAATTAATTATATTATCTAGAAAATATAAATTGAATAGAGAAGATCTGATCCACACAAAAAAACACCACAATTATACAGATATAACAAAAATAAATAAATGTTTATAACTTTGAGGTGCTAATCTGTCAGTATACCCAGAACTTAGTTATTTTGACTGTTGGATGAAAGCAATTTTTCCAAAAATGGTTTCCGTGATAGTGAAATTGCTGAAATACTTCCGTGAAGTATTCAATTTGTTCATAATAAGGTACAATTGTTTTTAATATATTCACAGTTTCAAGCTTGAAAACAGAATTTATAACAGAAGAAGGCCTTTGTTTATTTCTCGTCTACAAAATGTATACATAAATTAATTGAGAATAGGTGATATTCGTAACAAGAAGAATAACCGCACCGAATGGCAACACATGCAGATATTCTGACCTGTAATCTGCTGTACAAATGCTGAATGTCTATCTTAGATGTGGTATCCAAAACGTGCTGTTCATTTTGGCGATGTTGGGCGACAGTAGTTGCCAGGATTGGGCTGAATCTCTAGCACAATCCCGACATTTTCCACACATGTTAAATGGGGTTGAGGTTAGGAGATGTAGCAGGCCAAGGTAGCATGCGTGTTAAGCACGCTGTGTTGCTCTAGCGACAAGTGGACGCGCGATATCATGCTAACACTGCTTCTTTCGTTGTGTCGAGTTATGGTTGGAGACCAGGATTGAAAACATCAGGATGTATGAGGCACTCGCCATCCTTCCTTGAATGAGCATCAGAGGCGATGGGGGAAGTGTAGTTTTAGCCTCCCAATGCCGCAGCCGCAAGTGTGTGTCCGGCATGGCTAGTGCAAAGACACTATGGGTTTTTCCGCTCACCTGCACATCTGCGTACGCAAACACGGCCGTCGCTTTGTCCAAGACAGTTACAACTCGTATCAACTGTGCTCTCCATTCGCATCTCCAGCACACTCTCTACCAACACTACCGAAATCGTTAAATACGAAGAGCAGGTTTCTGGGGTATATGTGCCAGAGAATCAGGAGAACGTAAACCTACCTCCGACAATAGATGTTTGTGTATACACATGGGGTCCACATAAGAGCTCTGTGTTTAGTATATACACAGTTCTAGGCCACAGCGGTTGCTGTTCTAATCTGTTCCCATCCAAAAGATCTGATCAGATTTTGGGTGTGAATGGCAGAATGGGGTCTGGCATTGTCATGCAGCAACAAAACTCCAGACATCAGAAGGCCACGTCGCTTATTTCGTATTGCACGTCGAAGTTTAGTCAGGGTAGCGCAGTAAGCGGATGCATTGATTGTTGTACCTTGCTGCATAAACTCGACTAACAAGTCTTCATGTCTATCCCAAAACACGGTTGCCATAACCTTGCGTGTTGAGATTGTCCGCTTGGCCTTGACTTTGAACGTGATGCCGGGTGACGCCATTCCATTGACTGACATTTAGACTCTGGGGTCATGTGAGAAACCAACGTCTCGTCCCCTGTGACAATCTTCTCTAATAATTGATCACCTTCCTTATGCTACCGGTCCACAAAATCAAGAGCACAAGCCAGCAACCAGCCTGGGTACCCAACGTGTGCACAGTTTGTGAAATGGCATATTTTCAGAGACAATTTTGTGCAAAGTTGTTCTACCCACATTCAGAAATTCCAATGCTAAAGTTGAAATTGTGAATCGCCGGTCTTCACAAATCTTTTCGTCCACAGCTTTGACCAAATCTTTTGTGATCACTGATGGTCGGCCTGATCGCCGTTCATCATAAACATTTTCCCGTCTGTCCTTGAAAGCTCTCACCCACTTACGCACTTTGCTATCACTCATCGCATTGGGGCCATACACTTGACTTATTTGTCGTTGAACTTCCGCTGCTGAAACGTTCCTTGCTGTCAAAAACCGAATCACTGACCGTATTTTACAGTTGGCGGGATGATCAATTGTTTTAAACATTTTGAACTGGCACTGTAAACAGCACACTGCAACAATACCAATGTAAATGGCGTCGTTTGACGAGCAAGGCATGCTGGGAGTCGGTGCACATGCGCGTACAATGCTCGCGCGACATTCAATTAGCTACGGCGATTCGGACCTTACTTTCCGTATAACACTCGTATTTCAAATAATTTTGTAGAAAATAACTTTGTCTTGCATAAAACAAATCCATTCAATTTCTACACTGGGGATCTGATTTGTTATCTGTAGACATATTTAAGACATGCTGCGCATTTATAATCAATTTACTCTATTATCTGTAGCTTCAGTTAAAACAATCATTACCTCATCTGCAATGTGAGGAACTGATGGAAGGAATGTACACAAGTAATAAAAATGAAACATTTCATTAAGGAGTATCCTTTATTTCTTTGGGCAGTATAGTAAAATCTTCATGAAAAGCAAGAAACTATAGACAAAAGTGACATTACGTGCAATATCAATGAATAAGTGAAACAAATGAATTATAGATACATTGGAAAACAACCAAACAATCAGCATGTAAGCAATATTACTTGAAGACAGTATCCTGTCCTAAGTCAGAGGACAGAGTTGGGTTTGGCGCCAGTTTCCTTTGCTAGTCGCAGTTTAACTGAGATGGAATGAAGGCTTGGAATATACAAAAATGAAACTTTCACATGCTTTTTTGGACTAGAGAAATTCGCTTCGTACATTGAGCATGATGAATCGACCTTTACACAAACGATCAGGCTTTGAGTTGGGCAAACTGGGTCATCGAGTGCTCTGTCTTTCTCGTTTCCAGTTCAAGGTTCAGCATATCCAAAGCTCCGAACATCAGTATGATCGGGCTGATTGTGAAACGGATGAGGAGGCGGCTCCTGAGGCATCTGTTAGCATTATACAGGATTTTCTTGAGTTTGTTGTTAAGTTGCATCAGGCTCAGGCAGATTACAGTTTCTGTGGTCAGTTTCCGAGTGAACTGAGTAATGGCGTTGTGCTCTCTTACGTGTTATATAACTGTATTTTGTATCTCACAGGTAATAGTCGACGCTCGTAAAAATTTTTTTTCTGAGACACCGAGACCTATGGCGTTGTCCTACTTTCACAATTCCGTGTTTGGCGGACACTTAGGTGTCAGCAAGACCTTTAATAAAGTTGCAGTTCATTTTGCCTGGTCTAGTCTGAGGGGTGACGTATCAGATTTTGTGCGTTCATGGGATCTTTGTCAAATGTGTAAGCAGGCTCAGCATGCCAATGTTGGGCAGGTGGTCACACGGATTCCCCAGGCTCCATGGAGCACAGTTCACTTTGATATATTTGGTGCTTTAATCAGGTCCAAAAAGGGTAATAGATGTATTTTAACTTTGTGGGATACCCATGCTAAATTTGTCATTCTGTTGCAGCATGAAAGCGTCATCTATTGTCAAAGCACTCACCAATCAGGTGTGGAAGGTGTTCAGTGCTCCTGTTGAATTAGTTACGGTTAATGTCAAGTACTTCTAGAATTTAAGAACATGTGTTTTCGCTTGGCTATCAAGCATTTTACCTCTAGTCCGTATTACCGGAAGGGTAATCAAGTTGAAAGATTCAACAAGAATCTTAAGGCGTGTTTAACTGTTTTCTATAACCAAGATCATAGAGGGATCAGAATTTGAATTTCATAAATGTGGGATTCAACAGTGCCTTGCATAATTCCACGGGAGTTCCTACCTCACTTCCATTCCTCAGTCGTCCACTCATTCACCATTTGCTTAACATTTGAAATATCGCCCCTTTTCCTTCTCCCCTTGGTGATGCTGATCGAGATTGCCTGCTGGAGGAGGTCCACCATAGGCTCAGGGCAGTGAAGCTGCAGGTCACTGCAAAGATGGACCAATACAGGTAACCGTTCAATTTNACAGGTAAATGGTCAATGTTAATCTAGGGGACCTGGTCCTTTGCAAAAATTATGTACTGGCATATATGGGAAAGGATTTGACAGGGAAACTGATACCAAAGTTTGTCGGCCCATTTTAGATCAATAAATTTCTAGGTCTTAAAACAGTTAGTCTTTTATCAACCTCCTCTAAGCAGCTATTTAGGAAAGCACACGTTTCTCAATTGAAGCCTTATTTGCAACAAAAGTAATTGCAAATTGCTCATGTTTGTACCTGCAATTTAGTTTCTTTGTTGAGTTTTGTTTACCCACATTGTTTCGGTGTCCTTCTTTCTCCCAGTGTTATATTGGTTGACTATAAAATTATCTTCTGCTCCTGTGACAGTTGGGAAAACTCCTTGCAGAACTTGTGCAAGTAGAGTTGGGTAATTACAAGTCCCAACAAGTATAGATTCCTGTGGTTGACAGAGTGTGAGATGGTGGATACAGTCTCACTCATTACCGCCTTGATATATTCGAATGGGAGGTCTCCTGATAGATTTGCCATGCCATGCATTTTGGAGCCCTTTTTCTCAGAGACAGTCATAAGAACTCTCTCTACAAAATACACCTTTCCAAAACCTAAGAGAATCATGCTTGCATATGTTTCTTCAATCTTGAGTGATATTTGCCTCTAATCCTTGTGTTATTTTATGCTTTACATCTTCCTACCACGCCGAGGTGAGCTCACCTATCGCCGTAGTCGTCGTCAGCTGGGTTTTCTGCTGGGACTTGTGGTTGCCCACCTGGTTGCTCCACCCCCCTTCCCCCCCTTCTCCTGCTACTGCTGGCTTTGGGACCTTCTGCTCGAGAAGAGACAGCTCTGAAGGAGCTGAGTGATTTTCCACCGGGCTGCCCACCGTCCCCGGGGATTTTGTCAACAACTTCGTCAATGTGACTTGAAGATGGAACTGATGTCTATGAATTGTCAACGAACTGTTTAATGTAAATTTTCACGAGTATCCAGGATCTCTATCCTATGTATGAACTTGTTCTCTACTCTTCGACCTTACTTCGTGTCTACGTATACTTGTGTTTATGTGTGCTGTTTGAAATTATATTTGGTCAAGATGTTTAGAGACTGGTCACTAGAGCACAGGTCAGCGCCGTCGTGCCTTATGCCTTTGGTACTTCAACTCTCCGAGGTGGCTTTCTCTAAGCTCTGCTCGGCTCCCCTCCCCTCCTGTTTCCTCAACCCTTGTTCTCTCCTCCTTGTGCGTCATCATTTTTTTGGTAAAGTGGGCAAGTTAATAGAGTGGAACCCTCTTATAAGGTTCTTCAGGGATCCACAAAGTGACACTATAAGCAGGAAAACACTAAAATTCAAGAAACTTGACACCAAAGATTTAAAAGTATGCACCGTGATAAACACACAACTTTATAAAATGGACTAAACAATTATTTTTTTAAATACATAATCCTTTACGATAGTTTATCTCATGGTTGCAAAATCATAATTTTAGTAAATGAGCAAAAGATTACTGTAGATGCAAAACAAGCACAATTGTTCATGGCAATTTGCCTCCTGGTACCAAATTACACAAAACTGTCTGCAAGCAAAATACCTCAAATCTTTCATGTAAGTTTGTCTCGTGGTTGCAACAATATTAGTTAGGCGTACATTATATAACAAATAAGACTTTATACAACTACTTTTTTTAAAGATAGGTTATCAATCCCTTGTCAAACTTTGTCTGCTAGTTGCACAATTAGCATATTAGTTAATAAACAATTGGGTTCTGGTTGCAAGATAGAGACGTTNTAACTTCTCCATTCTTTCTAAGATAGAGGATCTCGAACGAGAAAGTTTTGTTGCACTTACAGGTGTTGAACTTTCTCTGGAGACTTTAATTTTTGCCCGATTTTTAAAAATCGTTCTCACAGTCGATTCTGATCGTCCAAAATCTCTCCCAACGATTGTTGCTTTCCCTCCATTTTCCATTCTTCTTAACACTTTCATCTTCAATTCCAAAGTTACGCTTTTACGCTCTTTTTTCTTTACAGGCGGCATTTTTGACGTAGCGTTAAATTATGACATATCTCCAATAAATGTTAAAACACGACTGCCAGCCGAACTAAACATGACGGAACAAACGAAACGAACGAGGGAATCCCCATAGAACAAAGTCGAAGGACGGGGAATTCCCAATTCTTCAAACAGAATGTTCAGAGGAAGCGGGGATTCCCGCGACCATAGAGAAGTTGATGACTACATTATGTTTATACGAACTCTTTCGCGTAATGAGAGGCATTTGAGCGCGAAATTTGAAATTTGCGTTATAGTGAAACCGCGCATAACGGTGTCGCGTAAAGCGGGGTATTACTGTATTGAATACGCCGCCGATGCGATATCGCTATGTTTCGGAAATAAACTAATTTTGTTTGCATTTCGTCCTTTTTCACTTTTCGTCACATAATTAATGTAAGCTTGTTTTTAGTATACAAATGTGATAAATAGAAACATTACCGAACACTTATCTCAAAAATGGTGACAAAATAATTTTTTCTTTGCCACTAGGTTATACCGCAAAGGCACGTAATATGCTCAATAGGTTCGTATATCTATGGTATTACAAAAAAATGTTTCCCAGTTACATTTTATGTAAATGTGTTTTTAAAATTATCCAGATTATATTAGGATACCTTGTATCTGGTGCCGTTTTATTTTTGTTATCACCAAGTAATATAAATAAGTTAAACATAAGTTCCCTGCCCCACCATTAAAATAAACTGAACCTTATCACATTTATCGTCTTTTGTGAGACGAGGCGGTTTTGTGGCTCTTCTTAAGAGAAAGTAGCAATTTGATCTGGTCACTGTTTTGATGATGCAATGGAAAATGTTGCTCATACAGAAATAACATTCAAATTACTATAACTCGAAAGTTGTAACTTTACGCAAAAAGAACAAAACACGATAGATGTGATACTTTTCGTAAGAATGTGAGAATTATACAACAAACTTTTCCAGTAAAGTTAAACACATGAAAATTGTTGGATTTTTTTATGAACTACACTAAAATCAGAGAAATCAGCATGGATTGTAGACAGTGAAAGGAGTTTCTCAATATCTGGGAATATAATGACTGACAAAAGAACCAACCTTAAGCCAAGTAATATGGTAAGGACGGTGCTTGCATTTTCCGATTAAGTGTATGCTACTTTCTTTTTGTGCCATCACTAAAGTAGCCAAAGTTTGTTACAATATGAAATATGTGTAAGTGCTTGCATTTTTTGACCAAATATATATAATTTTCTTTTTGTGCTTTTACCAAACCATTTTTTTCTCAACCAAATTTCAGTGACATTTTTGACGAAATGAATTAAAAATTACCAAAATATTCACTGAAATCAGTCAAAACATTTATGAAATCTGTCAAAATTTTTACCACAAACATGTGAGTCTACTAATAGTAAACAAAGACCATTAATTCATAGTCATTTTCTGAAGAAAACATTAATGGTAGTTTCTCTCTTGGTTGCATTTCCTTGCATCAGTAAAAAATGATCTAAATGGAAAATAGACTGCATCACATGTTGAGGTACATTAGACTGGGCAGCAACAAAGTTTCTCAAGATGTCGAGAGACTCGTAAGATTGAGAATAAGTCACTTTTACCTCGGTGTCTTCTTCTTTGTCATCATCTTCACTTTCTTGTTCTGGCGGTTCTGTCGATTTATACAGTTCAACGGAAGACGAATGGCAAGGCAGTGCTCCATCATCCACAGAAAC
>NQII01010760.1:0-28209 GCA_002778355.1 Clitarchus hookeri
TTTTTTTGTTTCGCGCCCCTCCTTCCCCGCTAGGAGCGAGTCGCGTGTCGCAACGACAAGCAGGCTGCTTCACGGTTATCCCAGCTGGTCCTCACTACGATACCGTAATCAGCTTAATACTTCCATTCCCACATTAACCTACAGTTTCTATTACTGCAAATAAGACATATTTCGATGCCTTTTGTAATTAAAGCTGCCGCCTACCTGTAGCTTCCTTCTGCGGTTGAGACCGAGAAGCCCGGGAGCGATAAGGGCGACACCGCCTCGCGCATCAAGTGCGCCTTCGCCACTAAGCGCAAGGCTTTGAACCGGCGCGGCGTGCAGTGTTCTCGTCGCACTGCGTGTACCTATGGCACTTCAACGGTGACCCTAGGTGTTATTTTATTATTAGAAAGTCTCCAGGAAGGTTCAATTCAGGGCCCTTGAATAGTTTTGTATGTGCGTATGTGACGGGTATATTCTGAGATACATAGCTTTGGAATAGCGGTTTTTTTTTTTTGCTTTGCTGGGGTATTCCGAAATGTTGTTTCCGATGTGCGTGACGTATGACGCGTGTGTTCTTTTCGTAGACGCATGTTTAATAGTTTCGCGGTGGAACGTCTATTTCAAACACATTGCAACACAGTTCGAGTGCCAGGTAGGCGCGAGCCTTTATTATCACGACCAATAAGTTGTTGGCTTTGTTGTTCGGTGATGCGTGATACGAACCACTCATAACGTGGAGTAGTGGCGTGGTATACGCATCATATACCCCCCTACCCCCTCCCAGAGAATATCGTTGGGGACTGAGGCTCACAATGTACAGTACCGGTCAAGTATTAACATCCCTCTGCAACATGTCGACGGTTGGTTGCAATTGCAACATGTCGACAGTTGGCTACAATTGCAACATGTCGACAGTTGGCTACAATTGACATTAAAAGGTTAAATAAAACCTCAATCAAGCTTGTCATCACACGCCTATATGCTTGTGGCAAGCTTGTTGCGCATGCCAGCAAGCGTGAATCAAGCTAACTAAAGGCTGTTCACGGTAAACTAAGCACTTTTGAAAGCCCTGCTTGAGATCTACTTGTAATTACATTGTGTATCCTTCCACCATAAGTAAAATAAAATTGCCAGGGGCCTGATCACTTTATTTATGCGTCGGTCAAGTGAATATGTAAACATTTAGAAAAGTTATTATTTCACAAATTTGTTAATTCTTACACTTATAAGCATTAAAAAGACAGAAATAAAAACAAATAATGTTAGTTTTTACAGATGTTTACCTAAAACTTTTAATTTAACGTTAAGACGTGGAACTACTTTCTCTCAGTCGTTACCAATTTTACTGGGCGCATGAAAGTCAGTTTAGCCGTTAAAATATTTGCAGGTAGGGGCAGTGGCATTTTTCGAAGGTTGATTTCAAAAGTGTTCAGATACCTAATCGTGAACAGCCTACAATATCTATGTGTCAAGATTGTAGCAAAGCTAGAATAGTTACACTAGCTGTAAGGTTGCCTTGGCAAGCTGAAGGTACAATAATCCATCCGCAAGCTTGGCATTAGCAAGTAAGTCCCAGTCGTGAGAATCTAGGCTTGAATGAAGCGTGCGTCACACATGATATGACAAACTTGTCCGGCAAGACAAATTCAAGTCAAATGGCAAGCTTACCGCAAGTTTACGTGCTATCTGGGCACGTACGCCGATCCCGTGGAACAGCCAGAGCGGAAAACCGGAACAGCCAATCAGAACTTGTCCTCGTTTTCCGCACGAGCCACGCCGAAAGGTTGAGCTCCCACGCCGAACGAAATTTCTGCTCCCGGAAACAGTAAACTTCGCTGATATTTCACACAGGGCCACTTTTTCACGAGCTTTATACGGGCCATTTATTGGATTATCGATGTGTTTTTGTGTAATATAGTTTAAAACGGGTAATAATATGTACAGGATGTTCCAAATTAATCTTTACACTCTTTGCACGTTAATAACAGAAAAACTAATAACGACAATCTGACGGAACTGCGTGTATTTTACGCTATAAGGACAACATTGGGTGAGTGCGAGCGCGTGTAATCATTCTGGTGTAGTCAATTACGTTTGAAGAAACGACTGGCAGCGCTACAATTGTAGAGGAAATGGCGGAAGTGACAAGGTTTTCATTCAAGTAACGTAAGTGGATTTTGAGGTTTTATTGGAAATGTGAAAACATGAGTGAGGCGTAGAGACGATGGAGGGCAGAATTTGATACTGCGCCTCCGTCACGTGTAACAATGGCACGATCACGTGACCAGTTTGAAAGGGACGGAACTGTGTGTGATGTGAAGAAAGGACGGTGCGGCAGGAGGATATCGACAACAGACGAAGGAAGCACATCCACACGTTCCCTTTGGGAAGTCGAAGTCCGTATGGCAAACTGCGCATGGGTCAGGTGTCAGTAAATCAAGCGTCCTTGGAATTTTACAGCAAATAAAGTGGAGGACGTTACTTCAAGCTATGAATGAAGATGACTGAGGTAGGGATGTCAAATTTTGTGAGTGGGTTGTGAACATGTGCAAACAACAACGAAAATGTTACTGGCGTGATCGCTTGGTCCGATAAGGCAGCCTTTAAATTGAATGGAACTGTCAACCACCACAACTGTGTGTGCTGGGCCGATAAATATCCCCACATTGTAGTAGAGAAAGCAGTTAATCCTTCTGGGTTAACAGTGTGATGCGGCATGTCTGCCAGAGGACTTGTGGGGCCATTCTTCTTTGACGGAACGGTAATAGGTGAAAGTTACCGTACCATGTTGGCGGGAACACATTGAGCCGGATTTTCACTAACTCTACCCAGATATAGTTTGCTGTTTTCAGCAGTACGGTGCACAGTCACATTACCATCGAGTACAATCGCTCCTGAAAAAAAAAACCTTTTTTGGGAGGTAGATAGGCCGATGAGGAAGTGTCGAGTATCAACCCAGATCTCCAGCTTTACGCCTTTAGACTTTCATCTTTGGGTAACCCTGAAGAACACGGTGTCCGCCACAAAGCCACGGACACTGGATGCCATGAGAAACGCGATGGTGACCGCGTGTGAATCCACTCTCATGGGAACCGTAGCTACTGTATGTCGTTATGTTCTACAGCGTCGCAGACGATGTATTGCCGCTGATGGCGGACATTTTAAACATTTGTAACTGTTAACATTCGCACACGCCCTATGTTGTCACTATATCGTCAAATGCAAGTAGTCCCTTCAGATCGTCTTTAATAGTTTCTCTGTTATTACTATTAAAATAGTGTAAGAATTAGTTTGGGATAGCTGGTATTTTAAATCAGATAGGCGAATCTTAATTTTTATTTACTCAGCACATATATCTAATAAATGTAGTTTGGAAATGAACCGAAGAGTAGCACTAAAATGGAAAGTATTTTTAGCACTAAAAAACGAAACTATACACACTTGAAAATAATTTAGTAAAAATTCGTACTACAATGAAATGAGTAAACCGGAGTAGAAACATGACAGCGCCCAGTTCGCTATCAACAGCTTACTTCGGAATCTCGGCATTAAAAATAACGGGCGAACGAAGGTGATCGTAAATTCAGCCTGCATCCAAAAGCCAAAAGGGTAACGCAGAAAAATGTGCTTACGTGTGAACGACCGAGGGTTCTGCCCTCTCTGTCTGTTCGGTGTGGTCGATGTAAATGTGAACCAGACTTAAGGCCACAGAATATTTAAGGATACAGAAAAGAAACAGCCGCTTTTACCACGAACTCCAGCCGCACACGCAATCGAAATGGCAACACTGGCCAGAGAAGCCAAAAAGCACACACTCTCGGGCACTATCCACGTGTTTGCTCCCGTAGTGAGTCGACAGAAAGAAGTACATGCGTTAGGAAAAAGCCCATAAATGCAGGCAGTTCCGTCCACTGTTGAGCGATTTCACTGCCAGACGAGTACGTCATGTTCTGGTACATCGCCGCTCTGATAGGCCCGAGGAAATAGCTGCTCTGGACTGGAGAATCGTCAAGCGTGTTGTGCAAAGCAGAGTGTGAGACAGCCACGCCGGCGACTGCGGGGGACCTTCGTCGCCGCTCTGGTGCAGAGGCCGGGCAGTTGGCATCTCTTGGTTTTCAAGGTCGTGCCGCTGTTGAAAAGCCGCTGATCACATGCACCGATGGAGCGAAGAGGTCAGGACGGCTCTTAACAACGAGGTCTTGAGAGCCGGCGAGGGTGAAGCGAGGCGGAAATGGAGCGGCGCTGGAATGCAAGGGCGGGGGAAACGGGAGATCCGGCGGCATCGTCAGGAACGATTCCCAAGTGCGGAAATCCGGGAATCGAACTCTGTTCGCCTTGGTGGGAGGAGAGCGCTCTAGCCGCAGCGTCACCGCGGCCCCACGTATGCGCCAATTCTCGACGTCGTCAGGAGTGATGCAGATAAAACAGTTATTAAACTGTGGAGCAGTGGAAGGATTTGTGAAGCGTGTCATGAATGAGGAAATGTAGACTGGATGTTATGGACTGTCATGAACATGGGCGGTCCTCGGCCCAATTCTGTAACTTTAGCGTGCTTAAAGATACAGCGACAGCGAGCTTCTTTACGATAACGACAGCTAAAAGACAGTTACTCGTTACTGTCTTTATGTGGCATTCTGTAACGCATATCTTTGTCGCTCTCTTTGTGATAACGCATAGGCTTGACATCACTGCGGGTTCTGTTTAGAAATCGACAATCTGCTCATTGAATTATATTTATATATGTTATTACAATATGTCTTGTGTCACATATTACGATAATATAATATACTTGTTGTTACAAATGCCATTTGTTTCTTAATACGTTTTCGAATAACGGTTTTAAAATAAAAACAAGATTTGTGATGTTCCCAGCTTATTGTGAGCATCTCGAGATAACAGCACTATCCCGTGGCCGAGTTCGTGGTCTGCACAGTGGTTATGTCAGAAGGTATCACTAACTAAAACAAAATATACTTCTAAAATGCATTCGAGACATCGTATATTTGTAAGTGTAAAATATTCTAATAATTCTTATCGTCGGAGCATTTTAATGCACATTTTCTGCTCTTTGGAGCATGTTTACTTGAGTTAACCTTAGTATGCAGCCGATTTTCTATCCACCGATGTTCATACAGAGACCCTGTTGGCCTGTCTTTGTTTAGAGACAATCACGAGGCAGATGCAAGACCCACGAGGGTGCCATTTTTGAATTGCAAAATACCATTTCACCTCGTAAATATAGGTACATGGTAAACGTCTTTCAATAAAGACAGAAATGTTTTGAATAGGGCCTCTGGGCGGATTACCGACGGACGATGTTTATTTGAGTATGTTTTGTCAACAATGAATTTTGTAGCAGTGGTGTAAAAAGTATGAGACTGTTTATCATGGACCATTTGTTATTATTCAATGTATCGGTGAGGTCCGGCATGTGACAAGACAATGGACGATAACAGGTTTCCTACACTGTGGCAACAGTTTCGAATATGACCTTTCTTGTATCACCACGACATTTCTGTCTATGCAGCAAGATCAGTTGCATCGTGGTTTAAATACAATCACGTGGGACTGCTAAACTGGCCTGCTCAAAGCCCGACTTGAACTCAGTAGAATGTTTCTGGGATGAAATGGGCGTTTGCAACAGTAGAAAATTAAAAAACTGCAACTGTACGGAGAAAGAAACGATTTTACACACATTCGCTTTTAGCCGTTTCTTTGTTCTCATATAAAGCGAATGTGCGTTCCTTACGCACGGAATGTGGCCCAATACGTTCAGGGTACTCTTTGGAGAGAGAAAAAAAAAGTTTTGTTGACTATCCGGCTTTTTCCCCTCGACGGCACCGCTCCATGACTACCCGGCGCGCTTCAAACTTTCTTCACGACAACCTTTCCTACGGCTGTTGAATATTTCACAGCAGCCGTCCGAGCAGTAAAAACACAAGCTCGCCACTTGCGCGTAGACAAGTGGTGCGCATGCGCTGAGCTGCCTACGAGGGCCCTTCTTCCCTTCCACCCCCGCGGAGATCCCGTTCCCTGCCGTCCTGCCCATTATGTACTTAACAGTTTTTGAGGACGGTCAGTCGTAAAGCGAGCTTACGCGGAAATAAAGTGTCCGGGCCTGAGTGCTAATTTTCATGCGCCGCATTACGTATTCCACTTTGTGGCCGCGCGAGCAGACGTAATTAGCTCCGAGCCCGAGTTGCCGATGGCCGCGCGGGCTAGTTCCGTCTCTGCAAGCACAAAGGACGCCGGGGGAAAAATTAAGTTACGAATTACTCGCGAGACAGACGGCGATTCAACCGTTTCGTCTTTCCTGTGAGCTTTCGTGAGCGGGCCGTGGGTCAGTGGGCACGCCTTGTAGGACTCTAGATCAGTTGGCCACACCACGGATTACGATGCGAGACGGACGTCTGGTTAAATTTACGCAATATAAATTTGGGATAATCTAGATGCCACCCGAGCTACCCAGCGCGTCTTCGCTTGGCCGTAGCAAGCCCGTAGGGTTAAAGTTGAGTTAGACAGCTCTTCGTCTTCTTTAGACACCCTCCTCGCGTTTGGCTCGAGGGTTGCACAAAGACCTGCCAAACTCACGCGCTTCAATAACTACGCGACTTTAGTTTACATTTGCTTTTAAACAATGGCATTTTGCTAAACGCCAGGATGAGTNAACAATGGCATTTTGCTAAACGCCAGGATGAGTCAAAAGTCAGGAAACATAGGGTAGAATGTTTTTCGCTCCCTGCAGGTGAATTGTGACCGATGACGGCGTTAACGAAGAAGGAGAGTATCGACGTTGTTCTGCACGCCGGTTCTGGCAGTTACCGACAAAACTGCGAACGAATTTAACCGCGGACACCCCACCCGAGCAGTTGCGAAAGTGATTGCAAAATTCAGAGAAACGGGCAGCGCTGTATTCTCGAAATTTCCACAGGGAACCACAACTCGCGGGCGCTACGGCCCCTATAATTAACGGGTGGCGCCTCGTATACAAAACGTATCCCGTGATTTGGCAAGTAGGTACACAGAAAGCATTTCAAGATGATGCACAAGAAATAACATTTTGACGATTACATTCACACACAATAGCTAGAAGTCAAACCTTTGCAGGAGGTGCACCACTTGTTGGATTTCAAACAAATTGCAACATGTCATTCCAATACACACTTCTGCCTGAAACTAAACGTTGTGTAATAATGACTTTCTGAAATTTGCACGACTCAAGATTTTGAGATAACCTCATATACACGAAATTATAAATATTACTTTTCAAAAGAGTTGGTATTTTGATCAAGTTATCATTGATACCATATCACGAAACCATAGAATATCTTCAAAATCTAGAAAAAAAATTTGCATTCATTATTTAATTTCACTGAATCGAAATGTTTGACTGCTGTTTCTAGTGAAATCCGCAGGCATAATTTGACGCAGCAATATTCAGTCGATTTGAGGAAATTTATCCTGCTCTGCGTAATGTTTGGTAACGCAATATTTGCTAGGATAATGTTTGTTATGGTTTCATGAGTATTGTAAATAAAAGATGGTATCGATATTTGTGCTTTGCGATTGTCACTGATGGGTGCACACTTTCAATATTTGTTACGTCCTTTCCACGTTGATTGGCATGGTTGGCAGTGAATGAAGATGGTATTTGGGAAGACGGAATGAATTCAAAATAGACAATAAGTTTGTTACACATCGTTAAAAATTTCCGTACACTTACGAAAATTGACTTCCGTAATTTTAACTATTCAATCTTTCAGTAACCGTGTTTTCATTTCACGGACATGTACGCTAGGAAATATCTTATTTAATCATGACANACTATTCAATCTTTCAGTAACCGTGTTTTCATTTCACGGACATGTACGCTAGGAAATATCTTATTTAATCATGACACCGTTTTTGTGTCTTTAATGCTGCGTCTAAATATTATAGTTTTATTTTCGTTTCGAAGGTATTGATTACACACTGTGAGGAGTTCTGCCGACACATGCAAATAGAACTCCGTCTCTGCTTCCTCAGGAAGGTGTTCGATTTTCAAGGAATAGAGACCCCCGTTAGTGTGGCATCACAGGGGTATCATAAAGCTTAGTCTGGGTTTGCACAGTAAAAGAAAACGCAGTTCCAAAAATATATTTTCCCCTTTTTCTGAAGTACAAAAATATCAATTCCCAATAAGGGATTTCAAAATCTATTTAAAAGTTTTATTAAAACGCCATGATTTTAATTTCCCTGCAAATACGTTTCAATTTATATATACTTTTATTTATAAAAAATAATTAGAAATTAAGATTACGTATCTTTTAATAATAATGCNCTATTCAATCTTTCAGTAACCGTGTTTTCATTTCACGGACATGTACGCTAGGAAATATCTTATTTAATCATGACATCGTTTTTTTGTCTTTAATACTGCTTCTAAATATTATAGTTTTATTTTCGTTTCGAAGGTATTGATTACACACTGTGAGGAGTTCTGCCGACACATGCAAATAGAACTCCGTCTCTGCTTCCTCAGGAAGGTGTTCGATTTTCAAGGAATAGAGACCACCGTTAGTGTGGCATCACAGTATCATAAAGCTTAGTCTGGGTTTGCTAAGTAAAAGAAAACGTAGTTCCAAAAATATATTTCCCCCTTTTTCTGAAGTACAAAAATATCAATTCCCAACAAGGGATTTCAAAATCTATTTAAAAGTTTTATTAAAACGCCATGATTTTAATTTCCCTGCAAAGACGTTTCAATTTATATATACTTTTATTTATAAAAAATAATTAGAAATTAAGATTACGTATCTTTTAATAATAATGCNACGTTTCAATTTATATATACTTTTATTTATAAAAAATAATTAGAAATTAAGATTACGTATCTTTTAATAATAATGCAGATAAACCTCCTCCCCCTCCACCTTTTTTAAAACAGAGGAACAACCGTTCCTTCCCTAATAAAGTCCTTGGCCTGTCTCCCCGAGCAGCGTAGAAATCAAGCCTTTTATAAAAATTTGTCGTCGTCTTTTGGAACAATTTCCGACGTTCAGGGAGCGGAAATGCCCCCTGGTGGCGTCATGGCTATCTGGAGTCACGTTGTCATGGTGATGCGCAGGGGGTGGGTAATTGGCAGCAGGCGAAGCTTCGAAGCAGCTCACTAGCGTGACACGCGCCATTTGCCGTCCAGCACTCATGCAGGCAACAGCAGCGAGATGGTCAGTTGAGCGAGTTCCATCGCACCAACGGTAAGCCATGTCCACGACCCTCATGTAGAAACAGCAATCCAAGGCGAGGTGAACTTAGGCGAATTTTTTGACGTGCGTAGGCCGTCACATCCCTCCTCCCCTGAACTCGACCACGTCGGTGTTGCTCACGCGTCCTGTTAATTCCGAGGCGTCAGCTGGCCAGACCGTTACTCCGGTCATCTTTTCACGTGGAACACGGGTCTCGATGATAGCAGCAGGCAGTAATAAAACAGATATACACCAGGGACTTAAAACAACGACTCGTAGAACGTAACTTCATCCTATTTCAACACTCACAAAGTAAGGGCTGCTTTTAAAACACATTACACACAAAAAATACCCATATAAAATACTAAATTAAAAATCTATAATTTTATACTGTATTTGGGTATTTATAATTGTCGGTTTTCTTTTCCGTACATTCCCATATGTACATAATTCATTTTACTCAATAAACACTGAGTATATACCATTTAATATTATTAACACTTTTAAAAATAAATATCATTAGTTCCATTCTAAATACTGGAAGTATTCAGTTTCTTTAAAACATTACGTTTCTAAATATATTTTGGATGATACAAAATGTCTTTTCACATCCAAAATATCAATACACTGCATTTGTGGGTAGATAATATTTTTTTTACACTGGGAAGCACGAACCTTTTGACATTTGCGAGGAGAATGTGGATCAATAATCAATACTGTCACTGGCGAAAGGAACCTAACTATTTGGTACGAGCCGCGCCATTTCATGGCTAACATAGCAATAAAAAATAAATATTTTTTTTTGAACTGAGGTGATGAGCTTCAACTAAAATTAAATCACCTGGTTTAAAGTTTAAGTCTTTATATGAAACGTTTCTCTTCTGTTCAATTTTTGGTGATACGTAATTAAGTTATGTGTCACATCTGCCCATATTTCTTCCAATTTTTTGTTACTCACACACTCCAAACAAATGCTATGTAGTGACCGCGCATTTATTAGCGGGAACATCAAACGTTTCCCCAAAAATACCTCGGATGGAGGATATGTTTGAGCACTATGTACTATATTATTAAAAAACCAGAAAAAGCAAATACAGTTTATAACACGTAGTCCCAGTGACGTTGCGTATCAGATTGAAAACTACGAAAGGCAATTTTAATGTTTTGATTCACCCGTTCTGCTATATTTTCCTGGTGGGGATACGGAGCAGTTTGAACCATCTTTACCCCAAATATAAAATTTAAATCTCTGAACTCCTGAGAAAGAAAATACGTAGCATTATCAGTTAGTACAAACAAGGGCGAGCCAAAAATACTATATAATCTCTGCATAAATACTTACAAATTTCTCCTGCCTTTATGGTACGGAACGGAAGAAATAAACCAAATTTGCTGAAACTATCTATGACAACAAGGACATTTACGTATCCAGAGGTACTCCGAGGCAACGGGCCCATCACGTCCAAATACATGCGCTCCCAAGGATTCGATGCCACCGTACCGGCATATTGCCCTTCTGGTTTTTGATTTTTCGGCTTTGCATGTTGGCACGCATCGCAACTCTTGACCCAATTTTCTAAATCGTTGCGTACTCCTGGCCACGTAGAAAGTTCTAACACAGGGGTAATTGTTTTACCCCGTCCTATGTGTCTCCCGTAAAAGGATTCATGATAATATTTAAAAACCATTGCCCGTAGTTTTTCAAGTAAAAACACTCTGAATTTGCCACTTATTGTACATTCCCCATGNAATATTTAAAAACCATTGCCCGTAGTTTTTCAAGTAAAAACACTCTGAATTTGCCACTTATTGTACATTCCCCATGAAATCGTTTATAAGCTGAATTTCCATCTTTAATTTCAGACAGTATCTGTTTACATTCCGTGTCAGAATTTTTATGTTCTTTATTTCAGTAAAAGCACTGGGAAATTGTTGAAACTGAATCGAACAACGGACTATACCACAGTGGCCCTATTTTCCACTGGCTGAAACTTGTCTTCGCAATGCATGCGTGACAACGCATCCCCTACAGAATTATCGATTCCTTTTNATTTTCCACTGGCTGAAACTTGTCTTCGCAATGCATGCGTGACAACGCATCCCCTACAGAATTATCGATTCCTTTTATATGCTGCGCGGTAAATTTAAAACGAGCGAGGCGCACTAACCACCGTGCCAATCTACCAGCTGGCTTTTGTGAGTTTAATAACCAGCTAAGAGCCTGGTTATCCTTAAATACAGTAAACGGAGCATGATCTAAATAATATGAATACTTTTCCATTGGCCATATGCAACTTAAACACTCTTTTTCATAAATAATAGATTTCTGCCTGAGTAAATAATTTACTTGCGTATGCTATCGGCACAAAATGACTGTCTTTCTTTTGATTAAAACACGCCCCCACGGCCACGGAACTTGCATCACAGTTAAAAAAAAATTCTTTACGAAAATTTGGCAAATGGAAGACAGGAGGATTAGCTAACATTTCTTTTAATTTTTGAAAAGCGTTTTCTTGTTCCGCGTTTTACACAAAAGGCACTTTTTTTTTTTAATTTTCAACTGGTTTAATGGTTTTGTAAGGTCAGAAATATATAAGGAATAAATTTACTATAAAAAGCAACCATTCCTAAAAGTCTTCTAACACCTCTTAATTTTTTTTTTTGTGGAAAATTAACAACAGGCTGTATTTTCTCAGGATCAGCGCGTAAATTACCCTCCGAAATAATAAACCATAGATATCGCACATGTTGTTGTGCCCAACTAATTTCTTCTGGGTTCACCGTCAGACCAGCCTTCCTTAAAGCGTCTAACACTGTCCGCAGATGCTTAAGGTGTCCCTCCAACGTGTTACTGCACACGCGCACGTCGTCAATGTTCGTAAAGCCGAACTCATGCAAGTATCGTCCTAACACGTGATTCAGCACTCGTGACATACTTTGAGAACCTGAATTTACCCCCATGGGCAGACGCGTCCACTGGTACAACCCCCAAGGCGTACAAAACGCTATCGGCGCTCTACTTTCCGGATGTAACTCACACTGTAAAAAAGCAGAATTCAGATCCGAAACAGTGAAATATTTAGCTCTTTGTAAGTGTTAGAAAACAGTTTCCATAACTGGTACCAAATATGAATCAACATAAAATATTTTATTGACATTTATATATGAATATTAACCGTTATTAACCGGGTGTTTTTTTCTGTAACTTAACAGACGGGTTCGCATACGGACTAGTTGATTCCTCCACAATTCCCTGTTCCTCTAAATCATTGATTAACTGCTTAAATATTTGCATTTCGTGCGCAGACGCGCGGTATGGCACGCACGCGACAGGTTCGCTATCTTTTAATTTCAAAACAACATGAATCTCTTTACAACACCCTACCTTTGACGTAAGCACATAACTGTATTCTGTTTTTAATCAGTCTAATGCCTGTACTATCTCTTCAGAATGTTGTAACAACTGAATCTTTCGACAGCGGGAAGGCTTAATTTGCAAAGCAATAATGAATGGTCTCAGGGGAAAAACTAAATTTCGAAACTTTTCTTGCTACGTCAATATATGCGTGGGCGCTGCCCAAAAAATCAATACCCAATATCACGTCAGGCGATAAATTTTCAAAAACACGAAAAGGTATTTTCCATGAAAATTGTTCAATTTTAATTTTTACCACTGCTACAATATTTGATTTAATCAATCCTCCGTCTGCTAAGGAAAATACGACAGACTCTACTATTTATATTTGTACGGTACCAACCGGCGCTTCACGCATAATTTTATTACAGGTTTCATGTTTTATGAGAGATGCAGAGGCACCCGAATCTACCAATGTGGACATAGTTAAATTCCCAATTAGTAATGAAACATACAACAAGTAATTCCTATGAAACAAATTGGTGCTTGAAACTGAACATAATCCCGCAGGTTTTCTTCGCAACGGACATTTGAAACGGACATTTGAATTGAAGGTGACCAGGATTACCACACCGGTAACAAAATACCATTCTCACAGGTTTTTAAGCATCTGACATTTCTTTTACGTCTGACTGGTCCCCGTTTCCTAGCGGTACTACTTCCCCGTCATTTTCTGCCTTTTTATAAAAACAGTTTTCCGTTGTGGGATTTACCCGAAAACTAATTTGACATTTCTGTTTCGGTTTAACCTGTACGGAATTTCCTTCTCCTTTTTAGGGATTTATAGAAACATTTTGCCGTCGGGTGGTTTGACCGAAAACAGATTTGACACTGCCTTTTAGATGTTACTTCCTTAGCCATCTTTTGCTTACAATCGCAAATGGTTAATTCTACATTAAATACCAACGCTAACAGCTCGCGCAACGTTTGTTTGTGGCTTTGTGGCAACAAATGAAAAAAAAAAACACAATTTCTACAAAATTTTCTTCCCTCACACGGCAAACCCAAAACTTCTACCGGTCTAATCGCCTTCTTTACAAAATGTTGCATTGATTCTCCAGGACGCTGAAATGTTTCTAACATTTTCATGCGCTGGTGTGCGATGGCTACTGGAGTACCTGTTTGCTGCACAATAGCCTGGCAAAATTCGCGAAAGGACGTACGCTCATTATAGCTTGCCCTACCACACTCTGCAAGGATTCGGGTACTTTAAACATTATTGCAGTATATAATACTGCTGTTTCACAGATGATAAGTGGAACTACTTTAACCATTTGAACGAGCAATTTAACTACAGCGCCCAAATTCAAACCACGCACTACCTCGAAACCATCGCTCAGACTTTTGGCAGATATCTAAAATTTAAAAAAATGGTGATGAAGCGGACTCGCCCTCAGGTTCACCAGCAACTCCTCCTTTCCTCACCAGCTCACGCATCAGGTGGCGCAAGACTTCGACCCCGTCCTCCGGTTTGTAGGTAACACCCGCATCGGTGAGCGCTTCCTGCAGGGACTCTTTTTCCCAAACTTTGAATGCAGGCAGTACGAACGGCTCCTGTAGAAGTCATTTTGCGAATTAGTTTGATGCACCCAAACTAAGTTCACTCTCTTTACCACTGTAGCAACCCCAAACAATTCTCAATAAATTCAAAATTCCTAAATTCATTACCGCTTTCAACTGACCGCACTGGCGAAGCAGAGTGACGCAGTTTTTCTATCTATATGTGACGGTTTCTACCGACACATGCAAATAGGTCTNCCGCACTGGCGAAGCAGAGTGACGCAGTTTTTCTATCTATATGTGACGGTTTCTACCGACACATGCAAATAGGTCTCCGTCTCTGTTTCCTCAGGAAGGTGTTCGATTTTCAAGGAATAGAGACCACCGTTAGTGTGGCATCAAAGTATCATAAAGCTTAGTCTGGGTTTGCTAAGTATAAGAAAACGTAGTTCCAAAAATATATTTCCCCCTTTTTCTGAAGTACAAAAATATAAATTCCCAATATGGGATTACAAAATATATTTAAAAGTTTTATTAAAACCCCATGATTATAATTTCCCTACAATGATATTTCAATTTATATATAGTTTGTTTCATACAAAATAATTAAAAATTAAAAAATGTGTATCTTTTAATAATGATGCAGAGCAATCTCCCCCTTTTTTTTTAAACAGAGGAACAGCAGTTACTTCTCTTATCCTATCTCCCCGAGCAGGGGAGAACCCAAGTCTTTTANTTGTTTGAACAAAATTTTTATTTTTTATTTTTTTATGATGTGGCATCAAAAAATACATACCCTTCTAAATTTTCATCCTTATACCACCAACCCTTATTTTTTTATAGCGATATTAGTAATTTAATAAATTTTACCCTAGGTCGATAACTGATNGCATGCGAAGCTTCGAAGCAGCACACTAGTGCGCCACGCGCCATTTGCCGTCCAGCACTCATGCAGGCAACAGCAGCGAGATGGTCACTTGAGAGGGTCTCATAGCACCAATGGTAAGCCATGTCCATGACTCTCATGTAGAAACAGCAACCCAAGGCGAGGTGAACTTAGGCGAATTTTTAATGTGCGTAGGCCGTCACAATCTAATATATAAAATTCTCCCGTCACAGTGTTAGTCACTGAACTCCTCCGAAACGGCTGGACCGATTTTTATGAAATTTTTTATGTATACTCGGTAGGTCTGAGAATAGATTTATATCTATTTTTTACACCCCTAAGTAATAAGGGTGGCCACCCCCAAACAATTTTTTTTTATTGTTTGAACAAAATTTTTATTTTTTATTTTTTTATGATGTGGCATCAAAAAATAGATACCCTCCTAAATTTTCACCCTTCTACCACCAACCCTTATTTTTTTATAGCGATATAGAAATACTTTTTATGGCAAAACAACGTTTGCTGGGTCAGTTAGTATAATATACGATTTTAAAAAGAAATTATTTATTTTTAGACCAAAAGTAGATCGGCGACAAAAATAATTAAAGTTCAACACCAAAGTCATTTTCTCGGTAACAATTTAGTTTTTACAGCGATACTTTGAAAGACAAAAATGGTTACTGTGGGTCATCCTTAAAAGATTAACATATGCTATCGGACTTTTCTGTAGACCTTTTTGAGAGCCACAATTCTGTAGTACATTAATTTGATGTATCTCTTATGGTTTAGTCAGCGTAAGACATGTAAGCGCCCTAAAAGAGGTTTTTACGACTTGATTACAAACGGTTCTACGTTTCTCTACTATTCTTACATTAAATATAAATGAATTATACTCCAAAACCTTTCTCAACAAATTCTCTAAATTATGTTCAAAATCGCTCTAATTATGTTGAAAATCGCATCAAAATTCATCAAGTAGTTCAGAAGTACTAAGCGAATACACAAACAGACGCGGATACGCGACTTTGTTTTATACTATTTAGAGATTTAGGCAGCACATAATTTTCCAGTGATGTTGATTTATTTAACTATGTTAAAAAAAAAAATATGTAAGTGTATTTAGAAGTAATTTGAATGACCTCATTTCAACAGGAACGATAATTTTGGGGTTCTATTAGGGTTGTAACGCTTTATAATGTATCGACATGAATGTTTCAATGCCTGAATAAATGTAAATTCTCTGCATTCTCTTTATAAGGAGAGCTGTTCCATCTTTGTTGATTACGAATCGTATTTCCGCACAGTAACTTTGCACTGTAAACAATTTCGTTATTTTAGGAACATTTTAACAGTAAACAACAAATCCTCTAGAGCACTCTTAACTGAAGAACTAGGCAGGGAACAATAATAATTTAACAAACAAATGTAAAGATGAATGAACGGCATGTAGTAAATAGCCGATGGGAAGCCACTCAGGTCTTTCCTTCGTCAGGATGGCGCAGAAGCGATTAGACACTTGGGAGTACTTTGTATACAGAAAAAATCATAACATCTGCTACTGAACTACGCATTTTTCTTGTCGGAAGGGCCATTAGAGTATTACTTTAAATACAGTTGCCAGCTTAGTAAGAATTTCGTTTTATTTATAAAAAAAATTCTTTAAAATTTTGTCTTTTCACAATATTTTTAACAGCAAGCAGAAGTTACAACTTGCAAGAAATAAAGAGAGAGATGAAAATGCTTCCAGGCAGTAAAGAAAATAAGATCCTCTTAACAAATTAATGTTTTTGAAAAGCCTTCTTTTGTTTTTAAGGCTATTAAATGCAAAATTGCGCGAGAGAGAAAAAGGGGGAGGGGGAAGCTGGGGACCTCGCCAACTTCTTTCATTTTTAACGACACAGAACACCACAAAAAAAAACTTTGCGATCCATTATGTTTCTTTCATTCCGCCGTCTGGTGTACAAATTTACTCACTTCCTCCACGACTTAACTCCGGTTTTAACATTATGCTAATTATAACGATTTGCTAGATGAGTTTAAAAAAAGCGCAAGACAGATGAGGGGAAGAAGCAGAAAAGAAGGCAAAAAATAAAAAAGGAAGCTGCAACAAAAAATTCAGAATTCCCCAACGTGCCAGAAATGTAACTCTGTTTATAAATGTACTTGTGGTAATACCTTGAAATTTTCCCCTTTTTAATTTCTTAAGCGCAGCTGGAATATACCCGTATTTCTTCCGCTACTAAAATCGCTCTTTCATAGACTAATTTCTCACTAGGAACGTTATTCAGTTACTATTAATACAAATAAAAATACAAAAAACTACTTTGATATATTGCTATTCATAAATATTACAGACCACATAAACATTTGTAAATGTCTGCAGCATCCTGAGTGAAATATCACGTCTTGAGGAATAATAAAAAGAGATATTCTGTCTAAAGTACTGGTGATACGGATAATGAGGTCACAAAGTTTTTGAATTTTAAACGATGTTTACCATTATGACGAACATATTAGGTTAAAACATTTTCTATTCAAAACATACACCTTGGATTTATAAATTAGAATTGCCATTGTCAAGTTACTAGCAATGGGAAACTTGACCATATTATTATTACAGTGTAAAAATTACGCAATGACGATCAAAATGTATAAAAGAGGAATGTTTATATAAAAATTCACCCGAAACATTCGACAAGAACGTCAATCCAAGAATGCACGTTATTCATTTTTATTTGGTTAGGCTTATAAACGAACAGGCTTTATACCAAAAAGCTAACTAGGAAATTTTTTTTTGGAAAATGTGAAAGGTACGCTAAAATAACGTAATATCACATCTATATAATTGCTTACCCGGAATTCTAACAACGAATAGTGCTGTTTGAGCCATCGGCCACGAAGTTATCCCCAAAAACTGGCAGTAACATGAAGAGATGCCTTGTTGGTTGTAAATTAATATAACATATTAATGTGTACAAGAGTTCGTACAGGTGTTGTTTAACTCATTCTGGCATATATAAAAAATTAGTTTTAAGCATTTCAGTGAATAATTGTTTTGTTCGGAGCTGTACTATTAGCAGTATAGCGCTCTCATACATTTGGACCAATAAAAATGGGTCTGTGTTAGATGTGATTGCTGGCAGCAGCTGTTAATGACACTGTGGAATATAATCTACAACATGTTGTCTACCACTATGTAAGGGACTTCCTTTGTAGCCTTGGTGAATGACGTTTTCAGCTGTTTACAGTGTGCATCATTAAATCCACTTCCTGTGCAACATACATTATACGAGATGGCCGAGGCTAGCTCTGTTTACAAACGAAGTACTTTATTTGTCTGCGTTTACACACCATCGCTTTCAAAACAGTTCCCTTGCGCAGAAACGCAGCGTTCCCGGGATTCCCGCCACTTCTGTCACGTCCCGGAAGTCTTCTTCCCGAAGCGTGTCAAGCACATTCTGCGATTCACGTTGGGTCGTGTCAAAATCACGGTCTTCGAGCCGGATCTTTCATCTTCGGGGAGAGGGCGAAGTCGCGGTCGCCAAATCTGACGAGTGGATCGGGAGCGGAAGCACGGCCATGTTGTTTCCGGTGAGAAACTCGCGTGTAGTGGAGACCTCAGTGACAGGGTGGATTGTCGACGTGGAGCATCCACTCTCGCCGAATGTCCTCCCTCGGACTTTTTAAAACCTGGCAGTGGAACGCACTATCGATGGGTCCATCCTCTGGTGACGCATTCTAGATGCACAATGCTCCTCCGTGTCATCAAGCTTCCCCACGCACGTGAGTTTCTCGCCCGGGAACAACTCGGCCGTGCTTCCTCACACAACCTGATCGCCGGATTTCGCTCCTGCGTACTTCGCCCTACAACCCGAAGATGAAGATTCAGCTCAGAAACCGTTACTTTGACACCACCGCGGAGATCCAACGCGAATCGCCGAAGGCGCTGGATATGCTGCGAGAAGACGACTTCCGGTACACATTCCAGGAACACTGGAAACGCAAGGCAAATAAAGTACTTTCTCGTAAACAGATCTAGCCTCGAAAACTTTTTGGTACCACCTCGCGTGACTGAAAATGTTAAATAGATATAACCAAAGAATTACGAGCGTTGTTAAACGCTTTGTTTCAATATGCTGCACACACGCCGGAAATTGCTCTCCGAGAGGGCTAACCAGACATCAGATAACCAACATACTCCAGCAGAGCGACCGAAGCGCTAGGCGTCACCACGCTCCGTTGTGAACTACCCCCGGGAGCGCGGAGCCCGCTTCACAAGACGTCGACGCCGGCGCCGCTGCGGCCGGATGGTAATGCGGAGGAGCGAGCGAACTTGAGTCGGCTGTGGTTTCTCGGGCCCGTTGCTCCCTGCCTGTAATTACCGTTAGCGGCCTGGCAAGTGCGTTAAGTCCGACTGCCCGGGCCGCGAGACCCTGCTAATCAGCATTAGGGTACTGTTCCAGGAACTTCGCGGAATGGGGGAGCTACACCGTGGAGTGCACCTCACACGCGAGGCACTTGCAGACTTGGGAAGTTTGTTGCACGCAGAGACGAGAACCACTTCTGCGGTTCCATACGGTTATCCGTTACACAATAAACTCATTCCACTTTTAAAATGACTTAATGCCGATTCTGAAATTTACTTTCTATAAACTAAAGGAAAGAAATCGGACTTCAACCAGGCATATTTTACNGGCCGCGAGACCCTGCTAATCAGCATTAGGGTACTGTTCCAGGAACTTCGCGGAATGGGGGAGCTACACCGTGGACTGCACCTCACACGCGAGGCACTTGCAGACTTGGGAAGTTTGTTGCACGCAGAGACGAGAACCACTTCTGCGGTTCCATACGGTTATCCGTTACACAATAAACTCATTCCACTTTTAAAACGACTTAATGCCGATTCTGAAATTTACTTTCTATAAACTAAAGGAAAGAAATCGGACTTCAACCAGGCATATTTTACNGACTTAATGCCGATTCTGAAATTTACTTTCTATAAACTAAAGGAAAGAAATCGGACTTCAACCAGGCATATTTTACTGAACAAAATTATTTTATCATAGTTTACATATAAACTATGCAACCCCAAATAAAGTAATTAAGATTAAATTACGTAATTTCAGTATGGCTATCGTAAAAAATGAAAAAAAAAATCAGACATTAGCAGGCTAAAAATAAAATGCATACTGACTTAACTACTACACTATATTTTCAAAGGGAGGTAGAAGACGAAAATTCCAATTGCAAAGAGACAAACTTACCAGAAAAAAATTGTGAGTGGGCGAGTGAAGAAATTTGGGTGGCTCGTAACATCGAGGTCTTGAGAACCGATGAGGGTGAAGCGAGATGAGTATGGAGCAGCGCCGGAATGAAGGGGCGGGGTAAATGGGAGATCCCCGAGAAAACCAGCCTACCACTAGCAGCGTCCGGCACGATTCCCACATGCGGAGAAAACGCTCACGTTGCAAATAACACAATTTGTGCATACGCCTCTAAAATAAAAAAAAATAAGTTTTTTTATGAACCTGTGCAGAGTAGCTTACGCAAGTAGTTTCGTGTCGCAGGTTAAAATAAACATTAGTAAAGTCGTCTGTAAGCGACTCGAACGCATTTACATACTCTCACTCGGTACACTATAAAATGCGTTCGTGACGTATTTAAGTGCAAGTAATTAGTTTTTGTTATTTNTTACATACTCTCACTCGGTACACTATAAAATGCGTTCGTGACGTATTTAAGTGCAAGTAATTAGTTTTTGTTATTTTCGCCGACTGTTTAAGTAGCATATACCTGCTGGTGCTCAAACTGTAGAGTGGGCTGTTTTCGCAATCCTTGCATTGTTGCACACACAAAAACCGGCGAAAAATTAACGTCCCTCTTTTTTTTTAAACATGCTTTTGTTTTCTGTAGTTACGAGTAAACTACAAAAATTGGCCAAATTTAAATTGTCGTGGATATGGACCCATAATTTGCAGCACACTATTCAGTATATCTCTATTGATTTTTTGTTTCAATGAAGTTACAGCGCAGCTTATTAGTTGTATTTTAACCTATAGCAGACCTCGTTTTGATGGTTACGAAATTAAAACTTTGCATTAATATTAAAATCTAGACAATCTACATAAATTTATTGCGATATCATCGTATTTACAGTAATCCCAAATAAATTCAAATTTTGAATATGTGCTCATGAAGATGTTTAAATTCCGATTCTACCTGCCAGAAACATATTTCAGAACGCAACAATAAATTTTAGTCAACAAAAATATTAATTCGTCGAATATAGTATATACACAGCTAATATGAAATATTCTATAGCAACACTTAATAAAACAAAGTTATAGTTTCACTATAAAGAAATAATCAAACATTAGCAACGATGTTGATTCAACCTGAATTCGTTTCACATGAGATTTGAACGCGTAACAACTGTTGGTTTTCATTTATTCAGGTATGGAAACATGTTCGTGGGGGATGCTGTGTTTTGACAAAACTTGCCATTGTAGAGCTTAATATTGTTGTGTGATGTTACAAGTATTGAAAATGAACAGTAAGCACAGCTCTAGCATGGCTTGGACTGCCGAGTTTGAAAGGATGTATGTACCAGAAGGGAAATGGGAAAGGGGGAGGGGGCAAAACCGTCGAAATACTCAGTAGTAATCGCGCTCTTATACATCTCGGTACAAAATATTAACCTGTCCAGATTCCACTAGGAAGAATAATCATCTTTTTCACCGGAAGCTAAATAAACAGCCGACTTTTATAAAAACGGTACACCACACGACTGCGCCACGGGAGGCCGGCTGACTTTTATAAAAGATCTAAAAAAAAAAAAGTATTCTCTTGGTAAATGGAATTACGTGTTTATTTTCCACATTGGCTCTGTTAATTAACGCAGTGGTGAGGTCTAAGCTGTTTAAAAACTGTTTAGTACGTTCAATATTTGCTTTTCCACCTGGCCCTGTAATCCAAGTATTTTTCAAAGAGGTTTATTTATTTTTTCCCACGCAGCTTCCTGCCACACAGAGGCACAGATTTCAGCAAATTTAGCGCCGGCGCAAGAAACGAAAATAGTCGCTGCAAAGCCCGCCTAATGGAAATGCTTTATTTTTAATTTTTAAGTATGGCAAAACTGTTGTTTAAAAATTGAATGATATTGCGAACATCACAGAGAGAATTAAAAAAAAACAAACTTGCTCTCGTAATACATACACAGAGTAGAAAACTACAAAGGATCTAATATGTTTGTAAACAAACCTAACTTCTCTCACAGAAACAATAAAAGCAATCTTGTATATAAAATACAAATCATCGCGTTCAAGATCCATAGCTAAGACCAGAACTATATCAGGATCAAACTATGTTAAGTAATAACACATGAGAAATATCTTGATCTCAGTATCAGATATAAAAAAGATAATAATTTCGTGTTTTATTATTTGTATGTTTATTTTTCCTTACTTGCATCAGAATTTCTCACTTACTTTTAAATTACGTTTGTAACTTCTTCATTATTATTATTTATAAGCACATCTTACATATCTCATCTTTACAATAACATTTTTGCAAGTCAGAAAGGCGTAGAACTAAGAATGCTACTTTATATTTTAAGGTTTCATAACCACTCTCAGTTATGAGCTAAATAGCCGAACAAATATGAATTACTGGAAATGCTACTGGAACCGAAAGCGATTACTGTTCTCTTCACTGAGTTTTTAGAAAGACTTAAAACGTAAACAAACGAGGTAATCAGTTTATGTAAATTTTCTCAAGGAGAGACGGAAATACACTCGAGCCAAGTTAGGTAGTTGTCTATTTATTCCTTTCGCGGATATTCTTACTACGTGTGAAATTAACACACACAGAAAATTTGTGTCGAAAACAGGAGTGGCTAAATAGTCGTTTATGTAAATATGTGCTCATCAACGTATGTTGTAAGTTTTCACGCCCCAATTTCAAGTAAAAATTGCCAGGAAATTAGAATAGTTTGGAAATATCAATATCGTAGCCGCAATAAGAACTATACAAAAATAATTTTGGCTAGAATTTTTTTTGTCTGAGATACTTTTTCACGATATTCAGGAAAACGGATTAACCAAAACGACGTCACAAAACAGGGTGTAGGGTTCAGCGATTCAACTGAAAAGTTTTAAAGCGCCCTTTAAAGTGATGGGGTTTATATGAGTTTCGAGGTTGGTAGGAATTCGCTGAAAACATTTGCCAAGTCCAGAAAAATATAGGAGGGGTAGGAGTTGGGCTGGTTAACTCATAAACACACAGACACTGCCAGTTTTGGTAAATATTAAAATGAAAAAAAGAATTTAAATGTGCACAGTAGCATTACACTCCTGTGGAACTTTTTTCTTCCGGACTTAAATCAAATGACACATGTGTTCGGTAGTAAGGTGTGTAAAATGTTGCGACAATAATGTACAGTAGAAATTTATTTGTCATACGAACAATTCCTTGGAAACCAGCTGCCAATAACTTTCTTGTAATAATACAAGATAAATAATGTATTATTACAGCGCACTTTTAATAGTATATGTTAAACATGTTACGTATCTCCATGTTTTTAATAAACTTGAAGTCTGCGGTGATTGCCTGTTAAAACTCAACGTTAGTCTGACACGTTCCACAGTAACGTATTGTGAGATTTTCCCTGATTTACTTGTTGTGTTACAAAAATAGTCTTATCAAATATTTTCCAAATACCTGTCTGCAAATTGAAAAATAATGTTTACAGTGTAGGAAGTCTGCGGGCTCGATCTACACACTTGCCCAATTCTATCCGTGGCAGGATCTTACAATGTGATGAGAAATGCTGTATATCATACAGCAAAGTGTTGTTAATTGCCGCAAACAGAACGACTTTGAGTAAATTTTTGCGTTATATAATGTTGAAGGATACTATTATACGCGGAAAGTATGTCTGAGCAAGTCTTTTTGCTCCTACGCATTCCTTGAGCATATTATCGTCTTGAGTCACAATTGTAAACATACGTTTGCGGCATTAGAAACAGCTGAACAAAAATGCGTCAATCGGGAAAAAACTGTTATTTAGCATTGCTCTTTTTTTGTTTGTTTTTCTATAAGCCCACTGGTTTTCAAAAACTTGTTGACTTCTGTTAGTGCGTTTAGAACATAATTATGTCCCAAGCGCTTTTGAAACTGGACAGTGTTGTCATCCACTATGAGTATAGTCCCGAGTATTTCGCAAATTCATTCCGTGGTGAGGTAGACTTCAAACACTTGTTATTTTGTCCTACTATCGCGACTGGACGGCGGTTGTTTAAACATGCCCCATTTTACAATGAGCCAGTAATAAGCAGGGAGCAGTAGTGTGAGTGAGCGTTGGACATACCAGCACAAAGGCCTAACTTGATCGCAGCAACCAATAAGCAAACGGTATTGTCTCGAATATATGAAAGACTGCGCAGTCTGGGCTCTAACTATGAGTACTGAGACCTATCTCTGGTATCCAGGCCCACCGGAAGGATGAACCAATTGAAGGAGGGGAGGGGGGATAAAATACCTGAAACCTGGGAACCAGGGGGCCCAGCTCTGCTTCGAGACATTTTTTTCTCATTCTGGACATACATATAAACGATTTAGTGAAACGGAAGCGAAATACAATATAAAGTACGGAATTCTAATTGAGCTCACTGATTGCGACCATTTAAACTTCAGTGGATGAGCCGTAAATTTTTTCAAATTTAAAGCCACAGAGATTATATAAATGTTGGTTAATTGATTGTCAACGTTGGGTTGTTGGAGAGAACGTTTTTTTAGAGGGAGGGGGGGGGGCGACAAAATTCTTTGTGCTCGGGCCCTATGTGGCTCCCGACGGTTGTGCTGTTATGAGGAGTGACTGCAGAGTGGTAACCTCCCTCCTCATGCCGTGTGTCACTTAGCAGGAAAACACCCATACATCTTCACGCTGGACCATACATATGGTCGCTCACGCTATACCTCGATTTCGTCATTGTGTGATGCATGTTTTTTTTTGTGAGCATACTGACAGAAATTTTCTTACACGAACTATGTCAATTTGTTAGAAACCTCCGCTTCAGTGGTTTGCTTTGAATATCAGACAATCTTATTCATCTGAGGTGAATCTCGATCACACGCACTTGGATAATTATTTTGAACCGAGTTATCTCTGGAGTCGTAGCAATCAAGTGAAATCATAACTTTTTCAGAGCTGGCAAGTTGTGAGTAGAGTTGTTAACTGACACCTAAAAGAGCACAATAATAAACGCACTTCTGCGGAATACATTAACAAACAAGTCAAAACTAAATAAAAGGACTTATCAAGTCAACCAGTGAAATTTAAAATAGTTAACAGCCACTACACCTTGGCTGGTTCGCCGTCACACTGTTTCACACTTTCGGAGGTAGGTATTGTCCAGACAACTATAAAGGTCGAAATTTATTTTGTAAGAAGGTAATATAAAATTTATCGGTTGGAGGCGCCGGGTATCGATCCCGGTACCTCTCGCATGCTAAGCGAGCGCTCTACCATCTGAGCTACGCCCCCTGATACAGCTTGATCTCTCAGACGAGCAGTGAATGTGTGCACAGTGCCAGAAACTTTCTTGCAGGAGTGGGAGAGAGTAGAACGCGGTCAACAACTCCCACTGCGTTCTCTCTAGCTCATTGGCCAATTCGCCGCTGGAAGGCGGACAGACCCAGAGTAGAGCTCTCCTCTCACCTCTGACGCTGACCTCCAACTATTCACCCAGAAATTCTAGTTTCGTACTGAACAATCGTGATTCACGCAAAACAATGGGTGATAAAACACGGCNAACTATTCACCCAGAAATTCTAGTTTCGTACTGAACAATCGTGATTCACGCAAAACAATGGGTGATAAAACACGGCTCTGTCTAGTGCCAGCACATGCGCTGTGACGTAACCGTTGATGCTATCGCCAATCAGAGCAACTGCATTCGCAACTGCACTGCAGATTGAAGTCAGGTGCGCGGAAACAATTAAAGAACCACAGACAGCTGACCTCTGCCCGCCCTTACGTATGCTACCAAAGATTTGTCATAGCTACTCAAGCGAAACTGCCTCGTTGATCACGTTCCTCAACCTCACACACTGGCAACACTTTACAAGGTCATTCCTCGTCCGGGAAGGGCCTGGAGACGAACCGCGCAGTCACTAGCCTGACCCAATACGAAATCTTCCACGACTAGACTCGCCTTAGTTAGTTACGTACATTACCGTAACATCAGTCAGCCTGAGTCAACTCGGTACCAGCGTGGCATCGGCTCTCAAGACCCCGCTGTTAAGAGCCGCCCAGAGTTCTCCACCCCTCTCCAACAAGTAGGTACATGACTGGGAAATAGTTTTAAGCGGAAACGTTTTTGGGTTGGTTCAGTGTATTTATAAAGCAACTCCCGTGTGCAAAACCCCAAATACTATTCTTTCAGTCGGATTGTTCATTCACTATTTTCCAAATTTTCTATTCCAAGTAAGGCGTCTGGCAGTATCGCTATGATAATATTTACGGATGCGGAAAGACTGTTACGGCGATGACGATGGCAGTTTTTCATTGCTAACACGAACTAACGTATCTACGCGGCGGCAAGGTAGTGAAGGCTTTGCTAAGTCAGCTTGCAGTATCGTCCGTACTATGTTATGTTGTGCACACACTCTGTTCCTGTGCAGTGAGTAAGACTTTGAGTTGCGCATATTGCAATATTTCTATATTTTTGTCTAGTGAATGTTCGCGGTAACCAAACGGAAGTTATGTAAAANGAGTTGCGCATATTGCAATATTTCTATATTTTTGTCTAGTGAATGTTCGCGGTAACCAAACGGAAGTTATGTAAAAGACTCAACAGAGATTTAATTTAGTTATACACTGAAGAGCCAAAAAAATTGGTACACCTGCCTAATATCGTGTAGGGCCCCCGCGAGCACGCAGAAGTGTCGCAAGACGACGTGGCATGGACTCGACTCATGCCTGAAGGTATGCAGGAGTCATTGAAATCTGAGCCAATTTGAGAAAGGGTTGCACGTCTGTCACGTTTAATGATTATCGTCAGTCGTCGTTTGTCCCGTTCCTTCACGATCTTTTTCCGGCCGCAGCGATGTCGAAGATTTGATGTTTTACCGACTTCCCGATATTCACGGTACACTCGTGAAATGGTCGTACGCGAAAATCCAAATGTTATCGCTACCTCGGAGATGCTATGCCCCATCTCTCGTGCGCCGACTATAACACCACGTCAAAACTCACTTAAATCTTGATAACCTGCCATTGTAGCAGCAGTAACCGATCTAGCAACTTTGCCAGACGCTTGTTGTCTTATATAGGCGCTGCCGACCACATCGCATTACTCTGATTGGTTCCATACCTCTGTTGTTTGCATACTACACGATATTAGGCAGGTGTACCAGTTTTTTTGGCTCTTCAGTGTACCAAGTAATAATTACAATATAAACTGTTGGAGAGGGAGGGCCAAGTCGTANGCACGCCTATACCAGTTTTTTTGGCTCTTCAGTGTACCAAGTAATAATTACAATATAAACTGTTGGAGAGGGAGGGCCAAGTCGTATTGAGAAACTGAAATACAGTGTATGACTAACCNTATTGAGAAACTGAAATACAGTGTATGACTAACCTGTGTGTACCGTTGCTGTACGCTGAATGTTACGACGGGAAGCTACGAGCGGCTCGTCAAGTTTAAGTTGCATCTCGAGGACGCGGGTTTACAGACAGACCCCGTTCGAGGTGCTGCCAAGCGTTATATTTATTGTAGTATTGTGGTGGTGCAATTGTTTGTAATATTGCGCCTCCGGGATGGGAGATCTGCTGGCGTTTCAGTGCTATGTCTTACGAACTATAATTGTTGCGACATGTTTTGGATTATTCCCCTGGCCTGGACACCGACGGCGTCGCTGCAGTTTGCTCGACGCGTCCGCGTTCACGTGATTCATAACACCATGCGCTGCTTGCCGTCGGGCCCTAGGCACGAGGCTTGTGGACATGAGGCGGGGGAGAAAAAGATTCCCCATGCTCGGCAGCAGATGGGGTTAGGAAAGCATGATCACAGCCACCGGGCTCCCGGCTTCACATTCGCCCGCGGGACCAGGAATTATGTAAACCATTTTAAGAGATTTTTGATCCCTCCTCCATCAACCCCCACTCTTCTACGTCTCTCCCCCAATACCCCTCGCCC
>NQII01010762.1:3070-30612 GCA_002778355.1 Clitarchus hookeri
TGACGTGATGTTACATGAAGATGAGGCGGAGTCGTAAATAATTATTATGCCAGTACGCGTCACGTGTGTCATACTTTTCTCCTTGCAACATAAAATTTGCAAAAACCTTTAATCTTGAATCTTGCATTCAGAGTGTTATATGTTTTTAAGGTATTGGATTGAAGTTCATCCATGGAGGCTTGGAACCACAACAGTCAGGCTTCTCTTGTCTTAGCATTATTGTTCTTAATGTAGGATATGCTAATTATCTGGGTAAGGCTGGACTAGGTGTCATTACACTTGGCAACTGAATAGTGGTAGGGTTGTAAGATTTCTTGTATCCCAGCTGGCTTCAAGTGGGAAATTCAACTGCAGATTGCAAAATTGTCTTTTGTTATGGTCAGATTTTAAATACAGTATTTAAAATTACTCCTGTCGAAGTAAAAAAATATACCATATGTTTATCACTACGCACCTCGTAGTAAAATGCAGAGGACCAGTAATGAAACTCTCATTACTTGAAAAAAANACTGCTAACATGATCCATGGGACCAGGAATTGATGTTGAAAATTAGATTTGCTGACATGCATTTGCTCGCATACCGATTACTGTTTATCGTTCATAATACCCTGTCTTTTGTTTTCTTCTCAACAACTCAAACCCCAGTGCTAACATATAAAGTCAAATATCCCTGACATATGGTTTGCTTCATGTAAGTTGGCGAGATTTTGACAGTTCAACGAAAGTAGAGACAATGTTTACTTTTCATTTATGTATCCTTTCGCCATCAGCTTGTAACGTTCCGCACTTGTTACACTGCCAAATGTTTATGTTGCCACGGCTTGCTCAGAGGTAGAAACACGAGACTCAGTGAATGGACGCCGATTAACTAAGAAAGAAGAAGTTCCAGAGTATTTTGTTATATATATTTATTTAACTATTGAAGTTTCACAGTTCACAGACGAAGTTCCAGTTTGCAGAATACGAACTTTCACAATTAATTATACCAGTGCAGAAAACAGCGCCACAGTAGTTTACTTATATTTATGTGTCTGAAAACTGTCCCGAAGAAATAATACCTGCTGCTACCTCCCACACCGGCTGAAAAATGAAATATTAAAGTCTAGTTGCCGATGTGGGGGTTATCGTCCTGCCCGAACGTGGCTTAGGCTAGCATTGCATGATGCTTCTGACGACTGCGCTGACCTGCCCTCAAGGGCGACGTGGAGTGACTCTCCCTGACGACTGACTTGAATAAGTGAAGGGCGTCAGACAGACGCGTCTTTTGTTCTGTCTCTCGCCCCCCTCTCCTGAGATAAGCGCCTGGCATCCAGCGTCTGCCGGCAGCGTAATCTAAAACTGCGCGTGACCCGCTCTCAACACGTTATCGATACTGCGTTGTCAACATAAACTAACCTCTCGTACAACAAAAACTTGTTGACGCATTAAAACTGCGCCGGAGGAACTAAAACTTGTCGACGTTGCCTGAAAAAGCGAAATAATGCGGACACATCCCAAAAATCCAACGTTCGAAACGAAAACTGTAACCGTCCTCCTGATAAAACGTAAACAGCAGACGTCCGTCCGATAACCGTAAAACGGCAAACGTCTGCCGGATAAACTATTACAGGAAACGAGCCACCACGGCTTTAAACTTGAAACCAATAAAAAATATTAAGAAGTTTTCCAAATCTTCATGCACTTGAAAGAATTTTACACCTGAGTCCCGAAAAATTAAGAATATTGCGTCATTACAAGCTGGTGCGTCAAGTGGCGGCTATATGTTAATTTTATTAACACGCTGTATGCTAATACACTTTCCATTGTACGTATTGCTAAACAAATTTTAAGGTATTTATAGACTCACATCTGCCTAAAAAAATTTGTAGGTTTTAAAAATAAAAACAGAAAACCTTGAAAAAAATTAAATATTAGCTATCTATTTCTTATTTATTGCAGACAACAAATTTGAGTTAACATTTGCGAGACTGTAATTGTAGTTCTTATCACACTTTGGATGTTACAGCTAATATGTTAAGACTGGAAATAAAAGTAATACAGGAAACTTGCTTGACAATGCACTTTTCATTTGCCAATAAATAACTTACCAACAACTTTTGCAAAGCAGTTATTCAGCTATTACTGATACAAAACAGCTTGAGTTAGAAATATGTGGTGTGGAATAACATAAGAATTCTTCAAAACTACTCACGCGCATCCCATTTTATTCATTTTATTAATACAGAATAGTAGCAACACGAAAACAATAAAAATTTGGGTTAGCAGGAGAACAGGTTGTAGTTTGGGATCTGGCTGACAGATAGCGTGGAAGGGCATGTTGTAACAGATGGCGTGGTAGGACTCCTTGTCAACTACCTCAACAGATTGCAGCACTTTGACCTGCCTCTTGATCCCATCTTTGTAAAAGTTCACTTTTCTCCTTTTATTGACTCAAAACGACAAGAGTTTGAAATATATTTCGTCAAATTATTTGAAATGATTATTTAACGATATCCTCCAATATTTCTGTAAGCTTTTGGAATTAATATGAAGCATATATTGAAGGTGTGTAGAGTGGCTGTATGACATAAATATATCTTCCAATGTTTGAAGTTGCATTTCATTTGAATACGGACCGTTTTAATGTCAGTTTCATTTTGAACACAAAGCTTAGTTTGTAACACTAATAACAGCTGGTTTGTGAACATGTAAAATAAAACGTATTAATTAATCTAGGAAGTCTTACTTATCCGCGTATTTTCTGCTTGTTTGATGTGCATCAGCGGTGCAGTCAGACTAGCCAACATAATATTAATTTTCATTCGTTCATGCATCAGCTGATACAGGATTTTTTAAATGGCACGTTGTTTGTTACGTTGACACGTCACAGTCTGCTCTCCACTCTGTATGTGATCTACAGGATGATGGAGCGCTAGATCGCTTGGTCAACCTTATTGCGTAAGCGAACTGAACTCATACTCAGGGGTGAAATCAGGCGGCTAATAAACACTTCTACTTTTGATTCGGTTAGCTAAACAGTTATTTTATTGCGTTATTATGTCCCTCATTATATTGGTATGGTACACTGCACTCTTGGGTTCCGCTTCTCATCCCCCTTCCCTTACCCGTCGGAGGCCTACAGGTCAGAGTTTTAGTTCATAAACGTCGGGGAAAAGTGGTTGGATTTGGAGGCGCGGTTACTTAACTGAGCTGCCACTGTGTGCTGGTTTCGTCTCGGCTTCGCGTCCCGGGAAGTTGTGTTGGGGTGTCTCTCGGCGACCTCGGCGCCCGTCCCGCGATGTCTCTCCGGTGCTTACGTCCTGGCCGTCCAACTGGGTCGCACCCCTGGCATTGACCCCGCGTCTCTTGAGTCCTTGGGATTGACTGATCTCTCCACCTTCCTGCTGGACTATATACTATCCCCTAGAGGAATTCCCTACGTCATTGGCGACCCGATTTACGTCAAAACCTTGGCGTGCGTCATTGGAAGGATATATTCGGGTGACGTCGGTATGAGAATTTGACGCACGTTATGGCAGGTTGTGAAATCGTCGCTCTGTTCTCTGGCAGGACATGTCATGCGTCAACGTATACGTTAAGTTGCCACTTACTGACTGTCAAAATCTCGCCAACTTATATGAGACAGACTATACTGCCCACCAAAAGGGGGCGAAGCCTCCTTTTCATATATACAAATTTATAATATGCAATTGGGCAATTCACTGTAAAGGAAGCGAACACAGCTTCACTACTGGCTGCTTAAAGGTTCCTTGGCCAGTACAAACACTGACAACTCTGACTACACCATCGTTCCCTGGGTTGAGACTAGAGATTCTACCCAGGTGCCACTTGAGGGGTGGTACATTGTCATCTTTGATCACCATCCTTCCTTCAGATCTCTGCACTTGTGAGTCCACTTGAGTCGCTTTTGCAATGTGTTGACATACTCCAAACTCCCATCTTTTCCAGAAATGTTGTTTGAAGAGTTGCCACCAGTTTAAACGATTCTCTGCAACATAAGTCAGATCTTGATTAGGTGGTGCAGTAAAAGGTGGACCAATCAGGAAATGACCTGTAGTTGGTGCCTCTAAGTCATTTGGATCTCCACTGAGAACACACAGTGGTTTAGAATTTAGCACTGCCTCCAACTGTGGGAACAACGTGGAGTACCCTCCAAAGTTGAGAGCATGGTCACCAAGAACACGTCTCAAATTAATCTTGGCTGCCTTGATTCCAGCCTCCCATATGCCACCAAAGTGGGGTGAATATGGTGGATTGAAATACCACTTAATTTTCCTTTTGCCAAACCATGTGTGATGTCTGTGGTGGCCTCCCTTGACTGTATTAGTGCTTGTAGTTAATTTAGGTGACTTTTTGCACCCATAAAGTTGATACAGCAGTTGCTGTAAACATCAGATCAGAGGCCACGAATTGCAACAAATCGATTAAAGGCAGCTAAGCTCTAGTGCTCAAGTATACCTTGTGAATCCTGGCACCCATGAATCGGTGAAGTTTCATGGTGAATGGGTCACCATAGCCAACATCAGTGTGTGTGTAAATGGCTTAGTTGGTTGCACATGAACGGCTGGAAAATTGCCCATCACCGGCTGGTGACATGATGGCTTTGTCCTAAAGCATGGAATGCACTTACCAATTCTGCCCCTTATTGCCTGCGGGCAGCTAATATCCAATATTGCTGCTGTACGAGTGCCTGTGTTGTTTTGAACCCAGCATGTAGAAACACAACAGTGGTAATGTTGTATGATCATATTAGTAAGATTATTATCTTTTGGTAATTGAATAGAGTGCTTTGCATCATAGTTAAGAGATGAATGATATATATGCCCCTCCCCCCCACTCCACTTAGAGCACTCCATCATTGTCAAGAAAGGGGTGGCTAGATCTCTTATATGAGTTGAGCATTCCTGCTTAGTCCTTAAGACTTTGGAGCTCTGACTAGAAGGCTTCTGCTTAAACCTGGTTAATGCACACCATTAAAGCTGCGTTGAGTTATTGTAAGGACAGTGGCCCTAAATCTATGCTGGTTAGTACCCTTTGTGTTTTGGGCAAACATTAACAAAAATGCCAAGACATGCTGCAACTTCCACAGTGAAGAATACTGGATCATCACCTCCACCATCCTTTGCTTGAGTCTGTCTCAACAAGTAGGGCATTCACATACTTGGTACTTGTCTCTGGCAGTTGAGCAATTTTCACAATAGGTGCTGCATCTGGACAACCTTCTGGATCTTTGTGGAGCTACTGTGGCCTGTACCACCACAGCTTATGGTTTACGAGGTCACGAGGTGACAACGGGGTTACACTCAGATGACACATGACACCACTGACTCGGAGCCAAATTTTTCTGAATATCAGCCACTCTGTTGGCAACAAAAGTTTTCTGTAAGTGTGGTGATGTGTGGAGCCAAGACAATGCCAGCATCATATCTTACCAGCAAGTGGTGTTAGAAAATTTCACAATCTTTGAGAACAAATGTGTTAAAACTTCAGCAGTTTGACTAAAAGGTATGTCCCACAAAGCTCTAGCATCTGGAGCAATAAAGTTTTCAATGTAGCAACCTCAGATTTAGCCAGTAGAAGATGGATGTGAATATCTGCCTTTGGGTCAGTAAGCCTAAGGTATACAACTGCAGCATAACCCTTAACTGAGGCATCACTGAAGTCATGTAATTGAAAATCTCTGCTGCCTGGAAACAGATTTGTCTGGGAAGTTTGAGGGTAATAAAGAGAAGAAATTCAGAAATTAGTATTTGCCACGTTTGCTGAATTCTGTAGGGAGGAGCTTGTCCGGTCCAACTCCAAGGGTTCACAAACTCTGTATATCGTATTTACTAGTGTATAGCTTGCCCTTGTGTAAAGCATGCACCATAATTTTTGCAACAAGTATTAGGAAGAAGATTTTTTTTAGTAAAATTGCACCAACAATTTGTAGCGCCTTGTCAAAAATTATTAATTTTTTGCATTAATGTGTGGGGATTAGGATATGCTTGGAAAATACTTTAAATAAATAACTTGCGGCGCTAAAAGCCAAAACATTGTGGCGTGCTGTAAGATAAAGGTAACCTACGGTGGTTGTTAAAAGAAGAACTTCAACAACTGGGGTGGGTGGCCGGCTTCCGTTTTCTTTTTGCTTCTTTTACGCAATGACATGCTGGTTTTTTTTTGCTGTGCTGGAATGTGACACCTCTAAATAAAATGTTGTGTCACCTCTTCCCTTCTCCTACTCCTGACCATGGTTGGCTATCCTCTGCCTTACATGGAAACAAAGAAGGCTTGGAGGAATTTATCGATCTGCAACATGACTGGAAAAGGGTTGGGGAGTGGAGGGGAAACGTAAACATGTGGAAGCTCTGCTTTGCAGCGAGACAGGATGCAAGCTTTGAGGATGCACGTGACTGCCTCAGATGGTGGAATGGGGCTGCGACTTACACGTAACCTTAGCATGAGGACTGAACACAGTCACGTAGTTTCTGCGTGCAGTTCAGGTTACATTACTGATTGTTAACTTTTTTAAGGATACAAAGTAAAATGCTGCAAGCAGCATATACTAATTTAACACCAATAATGTATTATCACTGTTAAGAGAAATATTTGCTTGCAAGTTATGTTATAATTATTTCAAATAAATGTGTTATCACTGATTTTATATACCAATAAAAATAGTCACAGCTACTGGAAACAGCCACGTAAAATTGCTGAGCCACCGCACAATTTCCATTTTCTTCAGCATATTTTATGACTGACAGCTTAAACATTGCAGTGTAAGAAGCACATGAACTTCCGGCACTCATCATTACACGTTTATTGCCCATTTATTGCGTAAGCAGTGCCGTGAAGCAGCTGGAACAGGGGCGTGGATAAGCCAAAAAAAAAAGGGGCGGTGCTAGCAGTGAAGGTTACGAGGGAGGGGGGAGGGTTGTGGGGCGAACTGAAGGGGACGCTGAGAGAGAAGGGAGAGGAGTGATGATGTAAGAGGGAGAGATTAGATAACAGACTGTTCCTCTACATTTCCATCTAAACATCTCGGAACGCCTTCCTTAATTTTTTTTTTAGTGAATAGCTCACATCCCAGAAATTTTTTCCTTTATTTCGGGAAAAAAGGGCACGCTATACACTAGTAAATACTATACACGAGTAAATACTATACACGAGTAAATACTATACACTAGTAAATACGGTAAATGCCTTCGCTCACAAGACTACCGGGGTGAGCCAACTCATAGGGTAAAATATATTAACAGTGTTTGACAAGATGGCACGTTTAGTGTAAGTCATTTCAGTCGGTTGTACATGATAAGAGAATAGTCCATAGCTGCATCCCATTCTAAACCCAACATGTTTATAACATCTCCTGCCTCTTCAAAAGAAACTGGAACTTCATAATGGTTTTGTGGAATGATTTCCAACAATTCAGGATGGTTGCTTGACAATTTCCTCAGTTTAAACCCACCAAACTGCAAGTGAACTAAGTCTGACTGAAGTCGGAGTGCATCCTCCGCTATATCTGCTTCTGTTACAATATTATCCACAAAAATGTCATTGAAAAGTACTTCAGCTGCTGCAGGATACCGATGACCCTCGTCCAATACTAGCTGAAGCATAGATCTCATTACCAGATATGGCGCAGCTGAGATTCTGTAGGTTACTGCATTCAGCCTGAATTCAGTGATGGATTGTTCCGATGAGTCTTGCCACGTCACAATTTGGTAATGATTGTCATCAGGATGCACCAGGACTTGTCTGTACATTTTGCTTATATCTGTGGTAAAAACAACTGGATGTGTGCAAAATTTTAAAACAATGTAAACAATACCTTTCTGAAATTTTGGACTCAATTTTCCAGTTAACGATGGAGCTGAAGCATCAAAAACCACTCCCAATTTTGTAGTCCAGCTAGATTCCTTTCCGACAAAGTGATGTTGAATGTAGACATTGGTATTATTGATTTGTGCATCAACTACTCTGTCCATGAGAGAGAGTTCTTCATACTCCTTCATGAAATTTGTGTAGTCTCTCTTTAGGTCTTGCAACTTGGATAGATGTCTTTGTAAGTGCTGCAGACGGTTGATAGCTTGCTGCCTGGATTCTCCTAAATCAAGATGATCTTCCTTAAAGCGCAGCCTCACAATATAATGGTCTGTTTCATCATGTGTGTGTGTCTCGCAGAAATGCATTTCACACTTCATGTTGAGCAGCTGACGCCTCTTCCATCTCCCAGAATGCCTTCATAATGGTATCCAAGGATGCTACTGTTTGTATAAAAAATTATGAGGCTAACAGTGCTGCTGAGTTAGGACATCGCACATGACCAATGAGGATCCTCCCAAAGATTCTATGAAGGGTTGATGGCAACCCTTCAGTTCCTCGAAGCCTTTTGCCATCAACTATGTCAGCATGGAGCTCTGCACCAAGGAACATGTCCACAGGTCGTGGAGTTTGGAAGGTGGGATCTGCCAATTGTAACTTGCAATACATCCCTTGTACCGTTATTGGCAATGAGACAACAGGCATCTAAGATGTATTCTTCCTAAGAACAACAGTATCTCTGTAACCAGCTGTAGGCCACTTCAGTTACTTGGTATCAACACAAATTTTGTTGTTCTGTTACATGTCTGGGCAGTAGAATCTGGTCCCAGCCCCTTCATGTATACCTGTGTCTTGTAGCAGCACTAGTTGTTGTTTACACACTCCTCGTTCAACAACATTCACTAGCATTTGAGCTCACCCACATACAGCTTTTGTTCATTTGTAGATAACAATAGAACCCTCTTATAACATTTCTCAAGGGCCCCAAGAAAAGTCAGCCTTATATAAGGGAAAACTTTGTAAGAGGGTAATTTTTTATTGAAAAACATTTGATGACCAAGAGTAGGCAGCTTATTAAGCAGAAAAATGTTATAAGAGGGGATGTTATAACAGGGTTCCACTTTATTTTAATTAATTCCTTATGGTAAAAGAAGCTCACACTAAAACAAGTAATTTCGTTGATGTTTTGCGAATATGGGAATTACCTAATTTCTTAGTATTTTGCATTATTTTGCTGTGCTAATAATAGTGTGTGATGAGTCTGTTTTGTTGACTTCCGTTAACATCACGCACTCTGAATTACTGAATGATTGTGATTTAGCTACAACATTTGACAACTGGGGAACAGTGAGTGCCTCGCACTGTATCTCTAAGAAGTCACGTAACTGACCAAAGGAACTCATAGTTAAAACCTTTCTCTTGTTTGAGGGTCACGTTGGCTCAGAGCTAAATTCAGCAATACAAAACTCCATTCACTGACTGGGAAATTCAAAATTTTTAGCGCTCCCAAATTCTCTTTCATGGCCTGGCAGTAATCTCAGCCTTGCTGGTGAATTTGAACCAACTGGTGAAAATTGCACAATGTCATCCCAATGGGCCTTTGTGATGGCTCTCACATTGTGATACCTGTCAAGTAGTGTGGTCCATGCTAAATTATAATTCTCTTCAGTCACAGGCAGACCTTTTACTAAGCCCAGTGGTTCTCCTGACAATGAAGATACCAGATACTTACATTTTTCGACTGATATAGTGTTATTAATATCTCTGTGAAGTAACCTATACAGACTATAGTGGTACGACAGTGAGAATATACTAGTATGCATACCTACCATATTCTGTATAGGATTAATTACACTATATGATTGGCGTCCCACTTTGGGAGCCAAATTATATAATGTTATTAATATCTCTGTGAAGTAGCAAGCCTATACAGATTATAGTGGTATGACAGCGAAGATATACTATTACATATACCTACCATATTTTGTATAGTAACAGATAACTGAGAAAATAATTCCTAACAAGGTAAACTTAAGACCATTTTGAAACATTATTGACATTACATACACACATGACGAAGAACAAATACAAGTACAAATAAAAAACTGTTACTAGAAGTGGTATGAGTGACCATGGACTGTAACAGAACAGAAACATACCTAGATACACATGCACTTTGCATATATGTTCTAGTAAAACCTTAAATAAATTCTCTTCCTGCATGAAATAAAATTCAACATATAACGGAAATTTAAATGGAGTAAAAATTTATTCAGGAAAGTTATCAGAAGAGTTGGAGTTAAACTTCAGAATAATGAATAGGAATGCTGCCCGCAACTAATTTTTTATGTGCATGACTAACCATCTTTTCTTATCAAACACTCTTATACCGAATAAATAATAGCTTTGTTTTATTGGGCACCTTTCATGCATTGAGATCTTAACTGAAATTAAGGTACTTAGTTCTTTAATACAATCCTCCTCCTGAGAAAATTGCAAAACGCTACGTAGATCAGCGTTATTAAAGCAAGAGCAAATTCATTTAACCACTGTGTAAAACATCAAACTTAACTACAATTCTTTCATATTTAAATATGTCCGAGAGAGTTTTTCAATGAAATTTTATGTGCATTATTTTTAAATGTTCTTGATGTGTTAACCAATTTTACATTAATCATGTTACAGTTCAGGTAGGCATGCGTATACAAGGACACTAAAAAAAATAAATAAAGGTAGAACACTTTCATTTACAAGTTTATATGGCGGCAATCAAGATAAAGATAAATGTAGATCTCTCACGTTCAATGATAGCTGCATTCGTGGCCCGGCGTTTCCAAGCCTAGCCCGCATTCTGAAGATTGAAGTCTTCAAGTCGATGCACTAAAAATACTAAATTACCTAATGTTGTGTTTAAGGGCCTCTTCATTGCTATTGCCCATGCAATGTCAGACCTAAGACATTCATTTCTGCATAGCTAATTAACTTTTTCTGCACAAAAAAAAAATACAAACAAGCCAAAAGCAATCTCAAAATCACAATCTTTTTTCAAGCTGAGCTTTGCTAAAATTTTAAATAAGTTCCAAACAGGTAACACAATAAACAAGATACTCATTCCAAAGCGAAATATCAGCTTCACGACATAGAAATACCTTTAAAACATTTACAAAAATCACAAATTTCAGTAGGTTTCTAAGTACAGAGTTCTACAAGTCTATGAAAATAAGCAAATATTATTTGTTCAAATACCTTGATTAGTAACCACAATTAACAATATCAGCCATTAATAAAAATTTAACTGAACTGACACGCAATTAAAAACAATTATTTTCAAACCTCATACTGTGGATTAATTTTCATTAAAATGAAATATTACCTGTGGGTAATATTACAAAAATACTAAAAATGTTTATAATTAAGTTACACTAAATAACCATATACTTCAACCTATAGTAATGCTGTACTGAACTCGACAATGTATTATAATGTATAACTAAGTCAAATAAATCATGACAACTTTTCCACTGGGTAGCTTGCCCATCAAGACTTGGGAGAGTGAGTTTAGGTAACTTAACATGACTTGACTTTGTTTGAAGTTGTCTTGGCTTACCTTGTGTACACTCCACATACTCTGCAACATATTTCATAATAGTGTAATAGGCATCCTCAAAGACCACTAATAACTTGTATGGTGGTCACCACTCTTTGAAGTCCGTGTTTGCTAGATTCTGAACACTTAATGCCACATGGTATTCTTCAAACTGCAACCTTAACCTTTCAAGGTTCCTACAATTTTCCTTTAACAAGTCTATTTGGTGTTAATCATCTTGAAGTTGGTGAATTTTTTTACTCTATTAATGCGGTCCCAAGCTAACTTTAACGTAACCTCCAAATGTCGCATAGACATTTAGAAAATAATCAAATGTTAATATCGCAAAAAGACAAATCATAACTACTTGCACACTGGTGATCCTCTATCACAACTATGGCAACCAAAGTCTCACTATATCTTAAATTAGTTAACTTATGACCTTTTACTATGCAAATACTAGGGATGGGTCGGTTCGGTTCTTCGGTTCCAATTTATACCGGTTCTTGAGGTTTGACTCAGAAACGGTTTTAGGTTAACAACAATTACTCGGTTCTTGGTTCTACACAGCAATGGCAAAACTCTGTTGTTACAAAAATAACGACGAAATTTACTCGTGTATAGCGCGCCCTTTTTTCCCAACATAAAGGAAAAAATTTCTGAGGTGCGTGCTATACACGGAAAAACAATTACAGAATCAGGCGGTTTACCACAGCTGTTGACATTCTTTTAACGAACCTTTGTAGGTTACCTTTATTTTACAGCACGGCATAATGTTTGGTTTTAGGGCCACGAGTTATTTAATTAAAGTATTTTCCAAACATATCACAATCACCACATATTAACGTAAAAAAAGAATAATTTTTTTACATATTTACTAACCTTAAATACATTTAATACAACAAGTTTATCTGTATACATTAAAACTTATCTTCACACTTGGTTATGGTTCAATTCTTCCATATGTTAAATAAAACATTTAACGAATTTTACCTGCATTGGTTTAATAAAGTTGAAAGCAAAAGGCAAGTATTCAAAATATAACCGAATACTGGAACCAATATTTAAATTGTAGAATCGGCACCGGAACCGGAATCGACATTTTTTGTTATTCGACCCATCCCTAGCAATACACATTATTGTATTTGTTTTCATTCGCACATTCTGTTCCACAAACGTTTTTGAGTTGTAGTCCTGGCGTAAAATATACCAATGGTAGTGACACACCTCGATGCCTACAAAATGGCATCATAAAAGACACACTGCATAATTATTTTTGTTGTACAGCATATTTACGTCGTACACAAAATATACTGTGACCCATCGCACTGTTCTTTTCACGACACTGGGGAAGCATGTATTAGTAGGCGTGGCCTAAAATCACATCACTGCCAGGTTCCATCTAACCAAAACAAAGGATCTGCCCCGGTTAGACCAAATGTTTATTATTTTGCACGTCGTAGCCAAGTCCGGAAGATCAGTAACGTAACTTTCATTATTTGAGTGGGTAGCACTGCTAACATGATCCACGGGACCAGTGTAATTTATGTTAAAAACTTGATTTGCTGACATACGTGTGCATGCACACTGGTTACTGTTTAGCATCTATAATCCATTATCTTTTTTTCTTCTCAACAACACAAAACCCCAGTGTCAACCTATAAAGTCAAATATCCCTACACTATAAAGTTAAATATCCCTAACACCGTATTTACTCACACAATGTTCGCCATTGCATAATGTCTGCATCCTTGTTTTTAAAGACTTAGAATAGATAAAAAAAAAACTTTGTAATGTTGCAGATTTCAGAATTGGCGACTGGAATCACAACTCTGTTTTACTCATTTGGTAGAAACATGAAACTTAAATAAAGTTGCCATATTAAAAATAAAATAAAAGAATTAAAGTCATAGATTATTTCCTTTGTATTTTTATTACAAATTAAAATAAACAGTTCACAATCTTCCATTAATGAAGAGTCATGAACAGTCAGCTTAATGAGACAGTCAAGCAAAGAACAGCACCAGAGAGTTCATTCATTATTCACGTCACTCAAAACTTGCATCGTGAGAGAAAATTATGAAGGCAGGAGGGACATTAGCTCCCTCCTGGCACCCTTGTAACCTCCCACACTGGCAGAAATAATTTAGTAGAATAAAGGTTACTAGCCAAAAATTCAAGTTTAAAAAAAAAAATGACAGGTCACGGGTACTTGCCGGTGTGGGTGAAATTTGCCATGCTCGACGTGTCTTCTCCGAGAGGTGGTTGTTAACTGTTAGTGGGCGACAGGTGCACTCTGCGTAAATCGCCACGTGCTCTACCCCCACTCCTTGCACCAGGTTGCCAAAACCCTAACTAAATAAGGGCATGGCATGGCATGGTATGGTACGGAATCCCTTCGGAATCCCTGTCGCAACCACCTTCCCACGCCTGCCAAACTGTGTAGTAGAAAAATGATAGAATTTCTAGAACATTCTCGAAGGAAAAAATGTCTATGAAAGTAAAAGTTTTTATCTCTGATAGCTGACGCAACCTCAACTGCGATCTCAGAAAAAGCAAACTCATGACAGATAAACATTCTAACATGGCCAAAACTTCAAATACTGATAAGCAAATATAATTCCTCGAAAAACAAAAGAAAATTAAACCAAATTTCCTGATCATATTATTATTATCTGCATCATTACATTACTCCCGCAGCTTGGGAGATATTTTGAAGAAACCTTTCCCAAATCGAAACCTACCTTGTATGCAGCTACTCTACATACTACTGTGACTGTTATTTACAAAACAATTCAAGTTTATAATTTGGTAACCAAACTCAAGCACATAACGAAAAATAATGATTTCACAAGTTAAAGACGAGCGATTCAAGATATCTACTGGAATGCTGCAATAAAATTATACATATAATTTATCCATATTACAATTACAGTCAAATGTTATTTCCAAGTTTAGGTTGAGGATGTACACACAACACCTTCCTGGTTCCTTGCTATGATCAGCACACAACACTTATTAAATTACAAAATGCCACTGCCTTATTCATTAGGCCAGTGCTGACAAAAACTGGGTCAGACCTGTCCCTATCCAAACACAGACTCTTTGTGCTAATGATCCAAGGACACCATAAAAATTGGAGCAACATCTTACCTTTGCATACCTATATTATTAAAGCCCAAAACACAAAAACAACTCAACCTTTGTATTCATAGACAAAATATGTCTTAATTGCTCAATTTTTCTTCTTCAGTACTCCTATTTGTTAACATTGAATTTGCAAAATATCAGTAAAATTACATCCATTTATTACAGTTCCTTTAGTAATACACAGTATAAATATATAATTTCCAACTAATTTTCAAAATTGTAATTTTTTTTTTAACTGCATTTTGTATTATTTAGTACTACTACATTCATTAAAACTCTTACATCAACATCCATCGTAATTTTAAAAACTTCCAACAGACTTTAAAATTATTATTTTTAAATTGTATTTTAAACTTTTTAACAAAATGAAAATACATTCTCTTTAATATGCATTGTCCCTATATAGCTCTTCGTGTTCAGTACTCTGCTTAATTACAAGAACTAACTAACAATGAGAAAAAGGAATGTATTAGAACGTTTTCCTTAATAATACTTTCTCCAAAATTCATTAAAAAAAGTTTTTATTTTAGTAAAATATACGACTGCTAGTACAGTTTAAATAATACAATTGGAGATACATTATAAATTATGATATATCTATTTCCTGAATAAGTACAAGATAAGTACAGATTAAAATACATAATGTGATACTATTACAGTCATATGTTCTTGACATCATCACCTTACTTTAAATGTTCTTGATGAAACCACCTTACTAAACACAAAAAATTTTTTGTGTTTGTAGGTTTTTATCATTTTGACTCTTGAACTTATTTCATCCCTTTTTACTTTGTTCCCTTCATCTCCTAACTACTTGTAAACATTCTCACAGGAAGAGATACACTCATGTCCTACATTAATACACTAACATTAATTTATTGTAAATGTCTCTTTACTACACATGAAAATAACCATTCTTTGTTACACAATAATAATTTATTACAAAATAAAGAACTTTTTACAAGTCAGCAAGTCTGCAACCTTTCATTAACCGTAATAATCTAATACATTATTCACTGTTGCCTATCCCAGGGTTTGAGAAGGGAAATATGATAATTTACCTCATTTATTCTGTAAACATATAACAAAAATAATTTGTGAAATTCTTTGCTCTATGTAGATGATAGAGCTTTATTCTGAATTAACACTTTGTCCCCCTTTTTAAACACAATGGGTTTACCTTTCCTATAATTTCTCTCTTTTCTCTTTGCAGCCTTAAATACTAACCTTTTTTTTTACTCTTTGAAATTTTACTGCCAAGTCTGTGTTTACTTGCAGTGGAAACTTCGCCAGCTTAGTTAACTGTGATTCAGGTTGCTGTGCCTTAATTAACTCTATAGGTTGACGCGTGACGCTTATTCTGACTATAATAAACACGACTTTGCCTCATCTGGACGTGCCTTCACGTCACCCCTGGCGGGGTTTGAACGCTGAAACAACTTGTTACTAGTGCCTACAAGTATGCCCCTTGTTGCGGGTCACCCACGGACACTCAGCTAAGATTGTTCGTCCTGATGTCAGAAGTCACACCAACCCCTCGACATGTGAAGGAAGCTGGTCCAGTGGCAGAGACCACATTACAGAGCTTCAGCCATGAGCCGAGGGGTGGCGCTAGAGAGTGCAGCTCCGCCCAGAGGTGGAGCTCATTACTGCCGGCACCCCAGACTAGCCCGCGGCGAGGTAAGGCTTTGCACCGCCAAGGAATGTTAGTTGTTCTCCAGCTCCATCGGCTCGCTCCACTACCTCTTGTGCTAGGACTCTCTGCTGATAACATCTTCGCAACCTTCCAAAAGCTCTACCAGATCTTCACCAGCAACCCCCTGAAGAAGTCTTCGACCCCCTGGAACTGCCAATACCCTTCTGGTTACTGCAACCACACTACCCTTTTGGTAGTGGCCCCCAACGTTCCTTCTGGACAACGGTATTGAGATATTTAGGGACTGTTGTAATAGCTGTCTAGCCACATCTGCTTTGTTCAAGTCAGACCCAGGTCCCCTTCACCTTGTTTACGTAGTTTACTTCCCTGAACTTGCAGTTGATGATGAAGATAATCCTTGTGCCAACGTAACCAAAAGGATTGATGAAGTTGCAGCAGAAGTGTCCACCTTGAAAGACGATTAGCTGGAACTGTAGTCACATCCTCTTCTGGGAGTATCTGAGGTGGACTTAATGCTAAAAAATGGCTTAGGGTCAGAACCTGGAGGTCCGAAGGATCTGTAGACAGAGCACACAATGGTCGTGAGTTAAGGACTGCCTCCACTTGGGTGAGCATAGTGTAGAACTCCTTATATCCCAGCAATTGCTTCCCAACAACCTTGGTTAGGACTGACTCCAGGTGGGTTGAAGTGCCAAATGATTTTTTGCATGCATAATGCTTGTTTGAAAGTCTCATCTTTGCTTGTGCTGGGAAGGAAAGTATATAATTCCTTCAGCTGGTTGCTGGCACCAACAAAGTTTGTCCTGCAGTTACTAAAGAGATCTTGACACCACCCACGACGTGCTACGAATCTTCGCAGTGCAGCCAGAAATGCATTAGTACCGAGAGACGACACCAATTCTAAATGGAGTGCTTTTGTGGCAAGATATACGAATAAAGAGATGTATGCGTTATACGTGCTAGGTTTCCTGGCTCTGACCATTGTAATGGTAAATGGACCAGCATAATCTACTCCAGTTTTCAGAAAAGGCTTGGTCTGAGTGACTCTTTCAGCCTGAAGATTTCCCATTCTTGGTGTTGTATGTTATGGCCGACAGCTAAAACATATCATGCACAAGTGCAGCCTGCGTCTCACTACATCTCTGCCATTGATGATCCAGAAATTTTGCTGGAGTACTGATAACACATGTTGCGGACCAGGATGGAGCAAATCGCTGTGCAGTTGGTCAATAATCAACTCAGTCAAGCGACACTGTTTTGGCAGAAGTGTAGGATGTTTCTGATCATATGGCAAATCTGATGTATGCAATCTCCCACCAACTCGAAGAATTCCTTCATAGTCAGGAAATGGGTTTAACTTTCTGAGGGTATCTGGACACTTTCCAGTCTCAAGAGATGACAATTCTGATACAAAGTGTACTTGTCCAGTTTTTCACCTAGAACATTAAAGCTGTCTGTAGCTCATCAATTTGCAATGAGAAACCTTGAATAGGCTTTTCCAACTGTGGTTTCATAAATTGCAAGCAATAAGCCATAATTCTCTTGATCTTGTGAAGACATGAAAATCTATGCAGCAGTGAACAATCAATTTGCTGAGCCAGTCCAGCCATCAGGCTGGAAGCTGCCACACGCTCTTCAATCAGTAAGTCACACTCTGATTCCACCAACTGTTCACTGTGTTTTGGCCAGACATCCTTATCCTGCAGCCACGTAGGTCCCTCCCACCACAGAGGATGGCCCGCAAGTTGGGATGGTAAAAGGCCCCTTGAAGCGCAGTCTGCAAGATTTTGCTCTGATGGCACATGGTGCTACCACTCTGCGGGGGTGTTTGTCTGAATTAGCCCAACCCTGTTGGCTACAAATGTCTTCCAATTATGGGATGATGAACGAATCCATGCCAGTGTTACAGTGGAGTCAGTCCAGGCAAACACATTATCCACCTTAAGTGTCACCCTAAGACACTTAGGACATAACGGAGTGTTTTTGCCAGCAGTAATGCTGCACACAATTCAAGCCTTGGAAGCAAAACCCATTTGATAGGTGCCACCTTAGACCGCCCCATGACCAGGTGCATGGACACTGAACCATCCTGATGCACAACTCATAAATACATTACTGCTGCATAACCCACCTCGAAGTTGTCTGAAAAAACCATGGTGTTTCACTAGACAGTCAGTAGCGGTCACTAATGGTCCTCTGGGCGCATCAGTTCCTTCCAGGAGTAAAAGCTCTTTCTTGAGTTGTAACCATTTTGTGTGAATAGCGACAGGAAGTTTTGCCTCCCACTTTACACAGTGGATCCATAGTTGTCGAATGAAACTCTTCACCAGCAACAGCACAGGGAACAACCAACCTACTGAGTCAAATAGTCTTGACAGATCGGAGAGAATTCCCCATTTAGTAGCTGCTTTACTCTGAGGTTGCACTCTATATGAAAACTGGTTGACACTAGGATTCCACTGCAGCCTTAAAACCTTCAATCTGGTATGTTCGTTTGAATCAAACAAGTGAGATATAGATTGCTGGAACGGAGATGATGGCAATCCTTAAAGAAATTATCAACTGTTGCTAGCAAGTTTCCGAAGGTGAAATGCCCCATTTTTCAACAACTCAGCTAGTTCCACTTGGATGACAGATGCTTCTGCCACTGGCTTCACACTAGTAACAATATCGTCCATGTATGCATCTGATATTAGGGCTGCCGCCGCAAGGCGGTATTTGTGGCCTTCATCCTTTGCAAGTTGTCGAAGTGTACCGAAGAGCAAGAAACGAAGCAGATGTTACACCGTAGGTTACTGTTTTCAAATGATACTCTTGACAACACTCGGAATCATCTGAACACCATAGAATTCTCTGAAAATTTTGATGCTCAGCATGAATTAATACTTGTCTGTACATTTGCCGAATGACAGCAGTGAACACAGTATGATGCAGACGGAACCGCAAAATCAAATCACTTATCTCACATTGCACTTTTTGGCCTCACAGCAATAAGTCATTCAGTGAGGCACCCAATGAAGTTTTTGCTGATGCGTCAAATAAAACCAGAAGCTTGGTGGTTGTACCATCAGGCTTCAAGACACAGTGGTGGGGAAAGTACACAGCTGAGGAACAATCTATTCATTCTCAGGTACCTTTTCCATGTGGCCAGTAGTGATATAATCTGCCATAAATTCTGTATACATCCGCTTGAGCTTAGGGTTCCGACAAAGTCTTTTCTCCAGCCCATGTGGTTGAGTTAGAGCTTGAGGTCTAGAGCTTTCCTAGCTCTGGCTTTGCTGACCTGGATGGAAGGTACACCTTGTACCTGCCATCTGCTATTTGCTGATGAGTTTGCTCAAATATTGTTTCACATAGGTTCTCGTCTGGGGTAAGAGGAGCAGCCATGGGTAATTCCTCTAACTCCCAAAACCTCTTCATGGTTTTATCAGGTGATGAAGTAGCATGAAGATACGTAACAAATTGTGACGAGGGTTCCACAGTTTGAGTCCACCCTTTCCATTACAAGCCAACCAAACAGAGAATTCATGGCGACTGGTGAACCTAGACACCCTTCGAGGCGAGAGCCTGTCAGTATTATTGGAAACAGTTCGGCTCCAATTAACAGATCAATATGGTGAGGAGTTCCAAAGTTGTGGTCCACCAAGCGTAGGTTTGCTAAATATTCCCATTGATTGGCTGGTAAGTTAAGGTAACATATCACTCATGTGATTCAAAACTAACATTTCAGCTGCCTTTTTTCGCAATCTGAAAACTGAACACTGAACGAAACTATTTTAATTTCAGTGGTCACTTACGATTTGGTGCCCAGAGGACCAAATGTTTAATTTGACAGAAAATTACCCAACGTTATTCGACAAAGTTTGTGGCTGTACGGACCCTTCGATAGTTCGCACGCCATCTTTAAACGACAATTGCAGATCGCAACGCCAAAGTCTGTAATGTACAGGTTGCAGCACTGGACACTGGAAATACAAAAACTTTGAATTAAAACTTGGAACATGTTAACAAACACAACACACACAATGCTAAACAAAGATATAAACAAATTTAGTTTATGTTCCTCTGAATATGCCAGCTGCTTGTTAACCCTATCACGTTTTTGAATAAACTGAATTGCATGCACACCCCTCTCATTGCCATAAAATCTAGGTACCATTTTATCAAAAGTATTTACATCATCGACAGTGAGACCAACATGCCTACATCCTAACACATGCCTTTCTCCATGTCCAGAATTGAATATTGGTAAAATCTCTTCGGTTATCTGAGCTTTAACCACATATAACATTTTCTCCAACTGTTTTCCTAATTCCTTCACCTCTTCCCCTACCTTGTGGACAATATTTTCTACTGTATTTGTTTTATGGTTCACTGCCTGAAAAATTGTATCAACGTTTTGGCATTCTTTTTGTTTCCTTTATTTTTCTGTTTTCATTTTCTAGTCTGGTAATTAGACTACCATTTTCATTTACCTGTCTCTGCAGAACTATTACAGACTGTTTATTTTCTGTAAACCTAGTCTCTAATTCTTGTGTTTTTTCAAAAGTTTTTATCCCCAACGGTTTTACCTGTTCTTTAGTTTTCTGTATTCTATTCTCACACTGAATTGTTATTTGTACCCCCTAGTTTTCTAGCCTGCTTTCCAATTCTTTCATTTTTTCTCACTTTTTTCCGCAGTAGGCAGAATTTCTTGTTTAACGTCCTGAATTCCATTCTGTAAAGACAACAGATATTGTAAATTTCTAACTGATTATGCTCTGTTTTCTGTGAAGATTCTGGGCCATTTCCAGTAACTACTTCATCTCTTGTCAGATCACTATCAGCTATTTAATTTAGGTCTACCTCACTATCTGAGTAATGCGCCATTTATATTCCTGATTGATTGTTTATTGATCCAAAATATAATTCTGTCTCAGAATGGCTACGGCCTCTAAAATTATTTTGAGATATTACATATAAACACAAGAATTACACTGCTTACCTAACCTAAAAAACAAATGACAAATTTACTTGCGTTGATGTCTTCACTGGTGAATTCTCTGATGTGGATTGTTGAATTATTTCAGTTGTACGCTGCTGGAACAAGGCGTTTTGGTGACTTTAGTCAGTTTTCCGTTGTATTGTACCTGGATCCGTTGTTGTTATCTGGAACTGGTGCTTCGCGTCGCTCATTGATCGCTGACTCGTTCAGAACTGCCGTGTTGAGTTGTAGCTGGTGTTATGTTGCTGTTATGTTTATTAACACCAAACCTTAAGGCATGTTTACTATTATCGCCCTGCGGTTGGGCAGCTATTTTTGTATTATCGCAGACGTCAGAATTGGCGACTGTAATCACAGCTCTATTTTACCGTGACAGTAGCAAATAACAGTGCCGCGAAGTTCATTAATTAAATTATTCACGTCACTCACAACTCGCATTGCGAGAGAAAATTACGAAGGCAGTAGGGATGTTGGTTTTCTCCTGGCAACCTAGTGACCTCCCACACCGGCAGAAATAATGTAGTAAAATAAAGGTTATTAGCCAAAAATTCAAGTTTTAAGAAAAAGAAGTCAAGGTCACGGTTGCTTGCCAGTGTTGGCGAAATTTTCCACGCTCTATGTGTCTTCTCCGAGAGCTTGTCGTTAACTGTTAGTGGGCGGCAGACGCACCCGGCATAAATCATTACGTGCTCTACCCGCACTCCTTGCACCAGGGTGCCAAAAACCTAACCAAATAAAAGAGCATGGTATGGTACGGAATTCCTTAAGATACCATGCGAACCCCCGTCACAACCACCCTCCCATGCCAGCCGAACTGCGTAGTAGTAAAATTATAAAATTTCTAGAACATTTTCGAAGGAAAAAATGTCTACTACGAAAGTGGTAAAAGCCTTTATCTCCGATTGCTGATGCAACCTCAACTGCAATTTCAGAAAAACTCAACACTTAACAGATAAACATTCCAACATTGCGAAAACTTCAAATACTGATAAGCAATTATAATCCTTGAAAACAAAAGAAAATTAATCAAGTGTCCCAATTATATTATTATTATTATTATCTGCATCATTACAACCTGCAAAATGTCTGCAGTCAACTGCTATAGCAGACAACTTCAAGGTTGTCTTTTTTTTTTTTTGCGACCTTCTGTCTTTTAGCTGCTGTTAGAATCAGTCCAAATTCCAATAATGACGACTCCTTTGAGGTAATGATCCTTTTCTTGGGATCATTGAAAGGTCATAGTTTCATGAGTTGATGGTAAAAATTTCACATAACACCACAGCATCATCACTGATATGAATGTAAACAATTTATTGCAATTTGGAGGCATGTGCATTCATCTGTGGTTGCTACATGGCCTTGTTATCGTCNTATGAATGTAAACAATTTATTGCAATTTGGAGGCATGTGCATTCATCTGTGGTTGCTACATGGCCTTGTTATCGTCAACAATTAATTGCAACTTGGAGGCATGTGCATTCAATTGTGGTTGCTACATGGCCTTGTTATCGTAAACAATTAATTGCAATTTGGAGGCATGTGCATTCATCTGTGGTTGCTACATGGCCTTGTTATCGTAAACAATTAATTGCAATTTGGAGGCATGTGCATTCAATTGTGGTTGCTACATGGCCTTGTTATCGTAAACAATTAATTGCAACTTGGAGACATGTGCATTCATCTGTGGTTGCTACATGGCCTTGTTATTGTTGAAATAGTAGCCATAATCTCAGTCAATTTTTGTGAAGCTCACCATTCTGAAGCAGTTAGCCAGTTTTTTGCTCAACAACTGAAAAGAGCAGGGCAACATGTAGGGTAATTTTTTCATGGATTCCCTGCTATGTAACTTAGAACTCTTTGGTACCACTTTTCATTGTGTTTTAAATTTTTTGTTTAAAAAATTGCATTGTGTAAGTATTGATTAACCCAAATTTGTGTTAGGAAATCTAATATAATGACATTGATACAGGCAGGAAACAGAAGCATCAATTTTATTACTATCAAGTGAACTTGTTATGTGCAAAAAAGTGTTAACTGCCAAGACATTTTAATATTGTAAAGTGATTGTGATTTCACTTCCTTACAAGTATACTGGTACTAGTTTTTCTGCTGCACAATCATGTACCCTACCCTGCTTTCAACTTTGTTCCATTACTTTGAAGTTTTTTTTTGCAAAAAAATAAATCAGACTGTATAATAACAATTTTAAAATTTGGCATACACTAGCATTTGAAAAAGTTTTGAAATGTTATCTTTCTCAATATTTTTTTTAGTGGATTATCTGATTTCTCAGTATACTTTAGTTAATGATAATATTGATGTGTATGATGACTTAGCATTATAGTTACCAGTTTCAGTGTGGGCAGAGATAATCTTTTAGCAGAATAATTTTTTTAAGTGATCTGATTAGATAATTGTGTATTTTGTAATAAAAACAAGACTTTGTGCTGAGGAAATCTGAGTCTGGCTAAATGTGAGTGAGTATTGAGTATTGTCTGACCAAACTGTCAGTTCAGTACATGTTCGAAGCAGTAGGCTTAGTTGTGCATTGCAAGTTTGAAAAGAAGTTTCAAGAGTTGTTATTTAATGTTGTGAAAATTTGTGTCAGTTGTGAGTTAAGTTTTCTTGCCTTTCATGCAGGAGGGAACAATTAAACTGTAGCAAGAGTTCTATAAAAATTGCAGAAAACTATTTACTGTACACACTTCTTTCATTCTTTCTTTATATCCTTAAAGGTGGAGACAACACTGTTTATGCTATGTTTTATGAATTTTTGCAGCCAGAATGAAACAGTTACAAAACATGTTGCATTGAATTTTTATAATATTTAAGAATAAAAATATCATAGGTTAGGTTTGAAACAGTTTTGTAGTAATTAACGCATTATTTGGTAAGATAACTTCTTATTATAAAGTAGGTTTTTAAAAAACTAAACATTATTTCAACTGGATATTGAGAATGCTTTGTGGGACAACACAATTAAGGCTTTTGGTCCTACCACACTCGAGGTACCATCCGTTGAAGTCCTTTTGACCCATCACACAGTTGATGACCTCTGGGCCAGACACCCTCAAGCTGGTCTGCTGTCGTCTGTTGGTTGGTGTGAAATAAAAATTCCCATTTTCCTTTCATAACCTCTTCCCTGGGTCTCTATTTGGTTACTGGGGCAGCTGTATTTTGCCGATGTGCATAAGCCATGTATCCCTTGTGTGTTGCAACCTCAACTACTGCGAAGGACTGTATGGTTTTTGACATATTACATGTCAGTTTGCTGTCTGGTCTAGGTCGTCGGAAAAATGGTGAGGAGAGATCATAACAACTGGTATCACAAATGTCCCACTGAAAAGTTCCCTACAATTTCATTTCACACAGATTACAAATTGATGGTGGGACTCCAACACATGGGGGTTGGCATTCTGCCCAAATATGGGCATTGTGGAATCTCTGAACATCAAATGGTCCAAGAACAGATTGTGGTGCGTAGTGTGCCTCAACCCATTGCACATGGTAAGGGTAGATATTATCTCACTATCCCCCAAACAGTATCCTGCTTGCACCCTCTAACCCTGTAGTGCTTTTGTTTCTGTCACCTGGGCTGTCATTAATGTATCGCAAATTGTATTCTGGTATCAGATCCATAGTCTTGGCCCTTTGGTTCTACCTGGCCCAATGACACTGCACTTAAAAGACCTTGTTTCTCTTGAACTCTGACAAATGCTATGGAATCAATTTTTGATCGGGAACCACCAGTTTGGAAATCGCTCTGCATAAAGATGCCTTGCCGGTATACAGTTACAATTGGTACATCTGTAAATTAATATTAAGGATAGGTTGGTTCCAACTTTTTAGTGGTTCTTTGTTGGGTTCCGGTTCTAATAAATTGGTTCTCAATTATCAGTATTTTCTCTAACTAAAGTATAAAGAACCATGAAGCTTTTTAAAAAGCACCTGTGAGCTGTATATTTTGGTAGGGATGAAATTTGACATCCCATTTTCAACCAATTAATATTTAAGTGCCTTTTTTCAGTTTGATGTTTATTTCAATTTGTCCTGAGAAATCAGTTTTTCATACATTGAACACTTTGCAGAGAATTAATTTTTCACTCCAATCATGGGCGTCATGGCCGAGGGGATAAGGGCACGCATCCTCCCCAATAATTATCCAACTGTTGAAAAATTTTTCCCAGTAAGTGCTGGTTAGTTTTAATATAACATAAAATAAATTTCACAAGAAGCTAATTTAGGAGCAATTGCTAATGAAATTGTAATATCAGAAATTCAAAAATACTGTTTTGCTACAATTCTTAACTGTGTTAAGGTCATAGTAACAATAACATGTTGAGTACATTCGCCTCCTAGATGAGCGACTGATAACACAGTGCAATAAATCCTGCCAACTAAAATAATCAAAAAAGAGTAGGTATTGGAAAAATATTTCTCCAGGAAGATAGAATGGACTAGCGAACATATCATGTCATACAATTAAAGCTACAAAGTAAGCACTCACCATCGCCATCTGTAAAATTTGACACTGTTCAATTCTGTCAATTATTTCTGCCTTGATGTATGTACCATTATTTTTTGTAAAAAACTTTATTTATAAAATGTTCATGGTAATGCATGGTAGTAAATATAATACAGAAAATGTCTAATGATTTACTTGGATAATGTTGTCATCATCGTGGCAGTGTACTAAACACTTTTACCAAGTATGCTCTCATTAGATGTAACTTCCACTTGAAAATCTTCGGGGACAAACTTATGATGGAGCTGCGAACATAAGTGGGACCAATAAAGGTGCTCAGTCTATTATAATTGAGAAACAACCTTTGGCTGGTTGCTTAGACTGTGGGGCACATTGCTGTAATTTAATACTGAAGAAGAGCTGCAATGGTTCTAGGACAGTTATAAATGCTATGGAATAATTGAATCAGTTGGGAATTCTATTTCAAAAAACGAAAGCTAAATAAATCTGTATTTACCCAAATACATGAAAATGCATTCCAAGAACCTGTTGGAAATATTTCCAAGATTAAGCCACTATGTCCCACGAGATGGGTATACCATAAATCACAAATAGAGGAAATTGGGAATGGGTATAGTTTTGTTCTTGAAACATTAAAATAACTTCCAGAAAATGGTTACGAGAGGACTAGCAGTCTGCTCAGTATGTTTGAAAACGGAGAAACTTATCTTAGTTTAATAATGGGTAAACAGATGATTGATCTTCTTGAACTGTTAAATAAGTCTTTCCAGGAGAAGAATAATACTGCAGCAGGCTTTATTAAGTCTGTTGAAAATATGGTTGATGGTTTGAATAATCTTAGAATCTGAAGAAAAATTTTCATCTGTTTTGAAAGACTACAGTGAGAAGATCAAAAATCTTAAATTGAAATCTCTGCCATTTCCAAGACATAGGAGACCACCAAAATGATTTGATGGAACTGGTTAATCGCATGTGATGGAGTCCGGTGAAGAATACTTCCTACGAGTACTTTGAAGTCATAGACACAGCTATGGTGGGACTTCAAACACAAATACTCAAGCAGCCTGATGCAAAGAACAGACTCTTAGAAAATGCCCTTATAAAAAAGAGACTGTGCTGCACTGGCACAATATTCTGAAATAGATACTTCATTAAAAGTAGTATTGCAATTGTTTCTACAAAAGGACAAGATTTTGTGCGTACATGATGCAAAAAAACCTTGAGCTCAATGACGAATGAGGTCAGGAGTCTATTCAGAAATGTGAAAAATTAGTCCAGCTTCTGTTAGTATGCCCATCATCCAGCTGTGAGGCAGAAAGAAGTTTTCGTGATCTTTGCAAGCTCAAGACATACTTGCGGTCAAATTTGTCCCACAAAAGGCTAAATCATGTCACAGTATGATGTGAAGAGGGTTGCAAAAGGTTTCTTTGTAGTAGTAACTCAAGGAGGGATATTTTCGGATTAGCTTGGGAGTAAATAAACTGTTTAATTTTTTTTCCATTTTAAAAGCAATAAATACTTGATATGATCAACTACAAAGTAAATGTAATTGCATTTTAAAGAATTGCTAGCATTTTAATATAGCTATTGTCTTGGAATTTTTAAATGAGCAGGAAGAAATATTGAGATGACTCTCCATAATAATAGCAACAATTAGAGGATGTAAAAATTATCATTAAGTCTGATATCTATAATCCATTTACGGTATCTTCGATACTTTTGAAAAGAACCTTTGAAAAATCACCCTAGGAGTTACATGTTCAATTGGTTATAAAAAAATTGTATATGGAAAAAGGTTTTGTCTTGCTTTTAGCACTGAAGCACTATATAAATTGGTTGTTTTAAGTTTTAAGTATATTTTTTCAATAAATT
>NQII01010763.1:19789-33342 GCA_002778355.1 Clitarchus hookeri
TGATGTATAATACATTTATATTTATTGTAAGGATAGTAGAGAAATGTCGAACCATTTGTAACCAAGTCGTAAAAAACCGCTTTTAGAGCGTTTACATGGCTCGCGCTGACTAAACCACAAGATATATATCAAATTAATGTATTACTGAAGTGTAGCTCTCAAAAAGGTCTACAGAAAAGTCCGTGATAGCATATTTTTATATTTTAAGGATGACCCACAGTAACCATTTTTGTCTTTCAAAGTATCGCTGTAAAAACTAAATTGTTACTGGGTGAAGCCGGGCGGGTTCGCTTGTAAAATACAAACCACTTATTTAATCTTGAATAACGTTTATGCCAAGTAATACAACTGGTTGCAAATGAATTAAAAACTGTCATCATGCGCTGAAGTTGCCATCTCTGGTTATATCAGTAGACTTAAACATTTTGAAAGTCATGCGTACGTATTTTATTATGCCAATTGAGTATCCTTCCTCTAAATGTAAAACTTAATACTTCCATCGGCTCAACAGATAGTTCTTATGAATCGACCAAATGCAACGTGATGCTGTCAGAGGCATATGTGGACTAAAGTGGATATGAATAAAAACTACCCCCCCCCCCAAACGTAACCCAAACATAAATATTAATTTTAAAATATTTTTCATATTTCCTTTTTCTTTTATTGATCATTCATAAATATACAATCTTTCGTTAACTGGATTTTCTCTAACATAAATTTTAACAGCATTGAAAATATTTCGTAAACAATAACCATACCTCAATGATATCCATTTGCAAAATTGTTTTCCAATACAATTTGGAACGTTGTGTTGTCATTATCCTTATTTCAATTTTAAGTGCATTGATTCTCTTTTGTATAATCTGTATATATCTAAATATTATTTTAAAAATGAAATATTTGATGCTTGAAAATGTTAAGTAACGCAAGTATTATAAAATTATTACTTTAGTAGGTAATTAAAATGATTTAGTGATAATTAAAATTTACACTATTAAATGGAAATTTGTTAATAAATTACCTTTTATGCTGGCTTCTCATTGTGTCAGCACCCTATAAACAATCCAAACTACTCCAGTTTCAAGAGTTCATAGAATTCTGCAAAATAAACTCTCAAAATTCACGGAGACCTAACGATGACCGGGGACTATAAGCACAGAATCAGCTGCAGAAAAAAATTATAAATTAGCCTTATACCAGCTGGATAGCTTTCTTAACTACACCAAGATTCTCCTTGGCCGAATTTGTTGGGCGTCACGCTTGTCTGGCGAATGTGATAACGCAGCTATGGCGTGACTTAAATAGTACTGATCCCTTGTACGTTAGTTTCATCCAATTTCCGCCGTAACTTATGTGTACGGATATTTATGGCACAACAGAACATGAAACTTCACAAACTATTTGGAATTATAACAACTTGACTCAGATTTTTTTTTAACAGGCGACAGCCTAGAATAAATTAGCGATTACTTCATACGTGCAACATAGCCGTTAAAAGTAGTAGCAGCCATTCAATATATGAAGAGGACACTCACCACGCGTGTTAGTTGAATCCATAAATATAAAATGGCAGGGACTGGTTACCGAATCTACTCTCAGGCGACATCGGTGCACATTATAAGCATGATTTCCTGTCTTATTCTGATTGGAAGAAATGTTTGTTTTGGATGACAGCATGAATTGTGTAAAGGCCAAATAAATATATGTACCTTTATGTAGCCACATGTACAAAAATATTAGTTTTCCGCTAAACTGAATTTTAAATTAAACAAAAATTTATTTTTCCAATAAACTATATATACATTCCATTTGACAAAGTACCTATGTTCAACCACAAATACCAACCTGAAAACAAAATATTTGGTCGACTCAGGTGGCGTGATTTGGGCGGCTCTTAACATCGAGGTCTAGAGAGCCGATGAGGGTGAAGCGAGGTGAGTATGGAGCAGGGTCGGAATGAAGAGGCAGGGAAACGGGAGATCTCCGAGAAAGCCCGCCGACCAGCGGCATCATCTGGCACGATTCCCACATGCGAAAATCCGGGAGCGACCTCGCCATCGAGCCTGGTTCGCCTAGGTGAGAGGCGAGTAGTCTAACCACTACACCACCACGGTCGCTTTGGTCGATTCAACTTCGTATATTTGTTTGACGCGATTGTGTGCTTGTGTGTTCATGAAAACGAGAGAGAGAGAGAGAGCGAGAGATAGATAGATAGATAGATAGAAAGCAAGATTTGGGGATCAGTTAACAAAGACAGGGTAGATGCGGATGGAGCAGCAACGGAATGCAGTGGTAGAGGAAACCAACAGAAGTACCCAGAGAAAAAACAGCGGCCTATGTATTGACATAAGGGTGAGATGCCCGCTTCGGCTTAATCGGAAGCAAGTGATCTTACCCTTACAAAGTTTCCACCCCCCTCCTTCGTCAAGCCATAATATTTTGGCCGTATATAAAAAGGGGGTTTTTTTTTCACTCAAACAAACCTCTTTTCTTAGTGTAACGATACGATTTAAAACCAAATATTTTACTTTATCAACTGAGATCACTTTTGCGTATAGTTGGGCTGTAATAAAACACATACTATCAAACTTATTTTTTATACAGCCTTAACGCAATAGTCCCATTGTCACGAAAAAAAAAATATTTGAAATTTTTTCTATGTTGTTTTACATAAAAAAACAAATTTATTCTAGTAGGAAAATTTTTGAAAATGAATATTTTCATTTTTTTGCAATGTAGACGTTATAATATACGAACAGAAATATTTATTTGTAAAAATTATACTAACGTATAATTTATTTTTAGTTGTATTTTAGATTAACTTTAACACATTTATTCATAACTAATTCTCTTATTGTCAACTGATGCAGGGGCACAGTGATATATTCAAAATTGAAAATGTAAATAAGCAAGAAGTCAAATAACACAAAATGTATATTTAGACTGATCTGTAAGACAAATCATCTCTGGTAGAGCTGGTTCCAATGAAACGTACCGAATGTGTCAGGCATACAACAGAATAACCAAACACATAATACCTTTTTTTATAAATAATTCGTAAAAAAAAAAGTTAATGAAGAGATGAATAAATCCCAGAAAGTGGTAATAAAGCATTTTAAATTGAATCGTGAGCACGCTTCTTGTCACTGCTGTGGCGAAATGCCTCACGGCTTCGATAACTAATTTAATGCATACAGTTGACGACTTCATAATTTACTGCGAAAGACAATATTCGGTTGTAGGGCAAAGTAAACATCACAATGCTCTTATAAAACGTTAAACGTTTATGTCAAACTTCGTATCACTTCTGTTATTTCGTGAAACTATCCTGGAAACTTTTATACAAAATACGAACTAATTGTGCTCATGATCTTGCTCGAAACTATGTACACGTGTTGCGCCAACAACGACGTGTGAACCGACTTTAAAATGGTTGGAAAACATTCTTGTAGGCTGCATTACTACTTCGCATCAGACGCTTATACTCCACGGAAATCCCCCACTTAAAAATACTGAGAGCTACATTTCAATACACACTATAGCAATTAGTAACCAAACATCCCCCCTAGGTATTAAGTATTATTAGGAATTGCAAGGAAAAACGCTGAGAGATTATTTCTGATGGAAAAAAGTAAAGAAAATATAATACGACTGATGCTCTACAGTGTTTATTATCGGAGGTATACAGCCTTGAAAATCACGCTAGTCTAATGGATTTACTTCAAAATGATTGGAAACTATATATGATTGAACAATGCAGTTTCGATCTGAGCGACATGTATAGTTGAACAGTACCATTTGTGAAAATGATGTGGGCAATATCACGCCCTTTCATTGAAAAACGTAACAAATTATACAAAAATAAAATGACGGTTACATAACTAGCAGGCAAACAGTCCACCGTTTCAAACTTCGTAGCTGTTCTCTTGAGAACTGTTCGCCTGAGGATAACATAGACGAGATATTTCATGCCTTTATTAAAAACGTTTCATCTCAGATCGTGGTTTAGAAATTCTGTATGATAGTAAGATGAAACACCTCATATAAACTAATCCGGCAAAGTATTTTTTACAAACCACAGGCGTGCGCAAGGGGGGGTGCAGTGGCACCCGCCATTGCATCATGTCAAAAGGAAGATAAAAATCGATTCTTGCCACTTTCATATTTGCAATAGACAGTCTGCGCGTTTGAAAATACCTCTAAATTAAAAATTGCTTTAAAGTAGCATAGAGAATTTGTAATGAATACTTTTAAATATGTTCGTACTGTGCAGTGTTAATCTCGTAAAAGCGGATCTTCACTTTGCGGTTTGCACCCCTTATTACCTAATCCTTTGCACTATATGGATGTCAGTTCAGGAGAACGTTATTTAGGAATTTTCTGTTTCATTTCGAAATGATTCCAATTATTTAATGTAGGATATTGAGTTTTAGGGGGTATTAAATTTTCTTTCTCATTTTAGATAACAATTCACCTCGCAATTTTTTTCCCGGAGTTCAGGATAAACTTGTATATTCTGCTTCATTTAGTTCATTATTTGTTATGTTTTTTGTTCAGACTTTTACATTGATACTGTTTGTTCCACTACTGAGCATCAATGGACAAACACTATCATCATAATTGTAACGGAAATTGTAAACGAACTCTCGAGCTGTCAATTCGAACGAAGTCAATCAAATAACTCTATTACCCTGCAATACCCTCTATTACCCTCTATTACCAAATAAATGCCGATAATTTACTAGACAGAGCTGATTTTGTTTCTGCACAAATTATGTAATACTTTATATATCAGATTGCCCTAGCTAAATAAAATTTTTATTTACTCCAGATGAAACAATCATTTGACTTTGCCATAATGTTGATAATGTTTCCGGCCTTCAAACAAATTAGTTTATCCTTCTTGTAAAACGGCCGTGTGCACTACATGCATATAATCGATGCGTGAAGAGTCATATAATTTTTTGACTCAACAAATTAATTTTAAATGTTTTATTTGGTTCAAGGGAACAAATGTAGATGACTACTGCCGCCATCTTGAATCCAGATGACCTTGACCTTTATCCATAAGCTGGTGATATTTGACCTTTAACCCAAAAATTTGTCAAAATTTCAAAATTTTTCGTGAAACATAACAAATTAATAAAAAAATTGTTTGAAATTATTTTTAAAAATTATTTTTAAAACTTACATTTCCGCTGGTTTTTCACAGCACCACGTCCATCAGACGACTGAACCACTCCAATAAATCGCATTGTATTAACATTCCCCTCCACTTTCTTCTTTTCTCCCCTTTGCTCATTTTGCCAAATGCACTTCACCCGCCATGTTGGTTTTCCGTTTCTCATTTGTTTAAAATTTCAACACCTAGGTGGCACTGATGACACCGGCCATCATGTCAGATCTGAACGACCTTCACCTTGACCTCATGTCTGATACCTTGACCCTGTGCCCATGAACTTGGATAACCTTGCACCCGAAAATAAACTCTAAAAACTTTTATAATATCCAACAAATTCCAACAAATTATCAACAATTAAAAAAATTACTTAAACACTGGTTTTTTTCAACAATATTTCGATCAATCTCGCAATTTACCATCAATTAGCACCACAATCATCACAGCAATCAGCAATCAACGCCAATCCACTCCAATCCACACACCAGTCCATACCAATCTAGACTCCAATCAAGACTCCAATCCACACCAATCCTTCGTAATCCGCTCCACAATACGCCTCACAATCGCTCCACATGCACCACATGCTCCACAATCCGCTCCACATACACTCCACATGCTCCACAGTCTGCAACAATCCTTCGCAATCCGCTCCGAAATTCGATCCACAATCCGCTTCACTATCAGCTCCACAATCCGCTTCACAATACCCTTTGCAGTCCGCTCCGTAATTCGCTCCGCAATCCGCTCTACATGCTCCACAAACGCTTCACCTGCTCCACAATCGCTCCACCTGCTCCAAATGCTCCACAATCCTCCTCCGCAATCCACAGCAACCCATGCCAATCCTTCGTCCAATCCCAGTCCATGGATCAATCCCAATCCGCTCCACAATCCTCCTCCGCAATCTCCTCCGCAATCCGCAGCGACCCTTGCCAATCCTTCGATAAATCCCAATCATTCAATCGATCATTCGATCAATCCTTCGGTTTTTCCCCCACCCATATGTGTAGAAATTACACTCGTTCCCTAACTGTCTCCAAATTTGTCTATGTCGACAGAATTAATGTTTTGTATGCAGTCAACTTTCCATGCATTTTATACAAAATCTTTATTATTATTCTACATGAAGATATTTCCGTTAATAATTGAGTGCTCACAGCATCTCTTTAAAGCTGTAAAGTAAAAACGGAAATGAGAAACAAAAATAAAGGAAACGAAATGATATAGTAGTAATAATTTACTACTTTGTAATTACAATTTCAGAAGAAAGCAGTTCATCACATCATGCGATATATCCCCCGATCCTTCAGTTTAATCATGATTGAAGATATATCGTTTTTGTGCGAGAGATTCCCGCGTTTTTGAAGGCCAATCAAATATCTGAGTCTCTCAACAAGTTCATTCGGGTATTCGGGAAATATGTAGCCAGTATTCTCGGCGTCTTCTGCCTTCTTCATGTCACTTGTTGCGGGAAAAGAGTTGGAGGGGTGTGTCGGTGCAGCGATAAAATCGCCATCATCGACTTCAGAACTGTCACTGTCTTCATGTTAGTTTTCATCAATGCTCTCTTCATGGTCATCTTCACCTCCTGTTCTGTATTCTATATTAAATTTGCTTTTCGTTACAGTAGGAGTTGTATGCTATAATTATTTAGAGCCGACAATAGTTTATTTTGAAGTTCGTCGACTTCATGCGAAAGTCTTGCAAGATTGCATTCCACACAAAACGAATCTACTGGAATCATTCCGTCTTTAGCATTAACTATCTCATCATAATCGCCTGTCGAATCGGTACCCATCGATGCAGCAAGAGGTATTGCCGGCAACACTTTCTGACTCCCAGCAGACGAATCCTTGCAGATCTTGGTATGTTCTTTCAATGTATCACCTTGCACAAACTGCATGGGACCAATGTCGTAATGCTTCATCGCGCAGAAAGGACTCTTCGTACATGCCGTTATCTCATGCCGACGAGCATTTTGACCAAAGGTGAAAACTCGATCACAGAATCGGCACTGGCGACAACCAGTTAGCAATGATGCAGGTCGCGGCCCCACAATCGTTGAGGTCAAAGGCAGGCCTTCGCATTCGCAATTCATCTGCGTGGTATGGCGAGAGAGCGCTTACAAATCGCTGTTCACCTCACGGTGTTAGATTGTCAAATGTCATTTTTCCTATATAAATACTGTTCTTTTTACAGTAAAGAGCCTAGATTTTGCCCACAAAAGGACTTCCACCATAAAATTTATATGTAAAAAATTTGGAAACACTCTGAGAAAACCCACATACTGGTTCGCCTCCAGAAAAAAATACGCAGTTAGTTTTGTATACATAAAGATAGCAAAATAAAAATATTTTACGTACATTAAAAATTGTTTTTAATTAATTTTATACATAATTATGTATATATAAATATAGGAAAATGAAAATATTTAAAAAATTTATATTTGTATATACGCCAACAAGTATATTTAAATAACAAATTGTTATATAGGCACTGTATGCCATAAAAAACTAGCTAATTTAATTGGAAACGAATGCATGTATTCCAATAAAAGTAACTTTTCCAAATTCGTAATAAATTTATGTCCAGAAATGTGTAAATATAAGCCTAAAATAGGTTTTCACAAACATTCTACAAAATTTACATACTTATTTGAAGACCGTGCATTATGGAGGTGGTTGTGTTTTCTGGAAGATAATTAAATTCACACACTTGTCTTCAGTGGTAAGTGTACAACTGAAATCTAAATTTATGGCTCCCTGTTTTGTAACTGCATAAATAGTACAGGCCTAGTTAAACATTACGGAAAACACTCTACTTCCAAATATTTTCATCCTCGTAAAAATGCAATTTTGTATGTCTGCAAAAGGATACGTTTTGTATAAAAGCGAGGAATAAACGAGTTTGTGGTTGCGTGCGATGTGTGCAAAAGATAGGCCATGATAAGACGTATCAGATAATTCCTAAGATAGATTTTTGAAAGTAAAATGGTGAGCTCTGAATATCACCATGAATATAATTTTCTTTGCATTGACGAGTACCAGCCTTCAGGATAAGCTTTTGTATTAATGAGCGTTTGTAGTGCTCTCTTTTACAAAGGCTACTGACAACAAAGCTTCAGTAAAATATAATCTTATCCTTTTCCTCTTATTTGCTACAGACAAGCTCTTTGTATATTATTATTGCAATAAAAGTTTATATTTTTCCCATTTTCATTTTATTTTTACTTTTTTTGCAACTGCAGCTTTATATATTACGTTGACCAGAGTTCGGTTGGCTCATGCGTCTTGGATGGAAAGTAAAATATTTACAAACAATAGTCTTAACATGAAGTTGACTGATTCTCGTATTTTGCAGTAGTCCACAACAATGGATGTAGAATTGCCTAAAGAACTGTCACATTCACGTGTCTCAACACTGACGTGACTTTGGCTTTGATTTTAACCTCAAACCGGCACTTTAACGAAAAATATAACACTTCGCGTAACCTTATCGTATTATATTGTTGGCATTACAATTTTGTTAAAAGTAGTGTAATAGTAAATAAAATAATTTATTTATGTAAAACGTGCGTTAAACTTACCTGAAGCCACATAGTTTTTGACAGCTGCGTTGTAAAATAATTTATGTAAATTTGCACCTTTTTTTTTTAAATAATTTAATACTTTTTATGTATAATTTGTAAAAATGATTACCGTATGTGTAATTTGCACAAATTTTCTTAGAACTCCAGTGTGAGCTACAGGTCACTGGTGAAAATGCACGACTGTATGACTTTATAAAGAACAGATTAATGTAAATTTACACACCCATTCCCTGTAATACATTCTTTAAAAAAATTCTTATTTTTACTGATACGTGGTCGTTGTACAAAACACTCATTGTCAGTGTACCTGTCGAGTACAGTATTTGTTGTAATTTTACACTCGCGTTCCTAGGAATTTAAAATCAACTACAGGTCTTGCTTGAAACACAAGAATTTATTACTTATTTAACAGTATCGTAAGATTTGAAAAATATGCAATAATACTCATTGTTCAGATATTACCAATTTTCGGTAATTCTACCAATTTTATGTGCAATTAACCAAACATGGTATTAGTATACAAGGTCATCTAACGGCAGGGAGTAGAACTACTTCGAATTTGTATGTTAAATCAAAAACTTAACTTCCGCTGGTTGAATGGGCTTGCTGTTTGCATATAACTTTTGTATCTAAAGTCAATTGATTTCCGTATTTTGAAGATAGTTTTACCACCCTGTTTGTAACTACCATTTTACATAAAGTTGTACAAAAATGTGAGAATTGTAAACCTACATATACTGTACACATGCGGATTAACATGACGGAGTTGTACATGATCTGATGTTTGTCGAAACAGCGAAAGATGTATAGACATTGCGTATTTACAACTACAGTGAATCCGTGATTTTACTTCTGTGGTAATGGAAATACGCTGTGGCGAAATAACATTGGCGATGCCGGTGTAATTTTTCTAGCCATGGAGGAAGCAAAAAAGTTAGTTTGTTTTTTACTACGTAGTAATAGTAATTTTACGACATTCCGTGTACAATAATTAGTAACGCATACACATTAGGCTATTTCAATAATTTTTATATTACATTTCTTTGAACGCACAATACAAAATTTAGATTTGTAGGAGTAAAAATACACCTACATCGGCGGAGACAATGCTGCCACGTACATTCGTGTAAAATTGCACAATTTTTTTACAGTGTGTGTAGGAAGGAAAGCAGTTCAGTTTTGGGGCACGGTGATGATTACTGTGCAGCTGGCATGCACACTATACCCCATATTCACTCGACGCACGAGTCTGGAACCTGTGACCTCTTCTCTGTTGTCTCCTCGCTAGTCGTACTCGCTAATGCTGGAATCACAATTGCACGACAAGCAGGGCACGGCAGCTCCGACACGGCGAAATATTTTTAACAGCCAGCAGGATGCAATGTTATCTGTACAGAATCGCAGCCCTGGTGGCACGACAGAATCGTATTTCTTTTACAGCCTACTTTTTTAACATGTGTGCTTCGTCTGGGTACGCAAATGCAAATACAACATTACAAAAAAAAAATTCCTGTGCATTTTCCTACTGTAATAAATAATAAACTAAATTGGTGCCAAAATTAGATTTCGGTTTGTTTTCAAAAACGTTGTTTTAGTTTTAATCCGGGTTTTGTTAAAAGCAAGGAATCATTCACTCTACCGTTAGTTTCATACAACAATAATGGAATTTTATGTCGTTGAGGCCGAACAATGGGGTCGAACTTTAGGAGGTGATTTTTCAGATGATATGAACGTAAATATCCATATACATTTACAGTAGAACCTCTATTAACGGAAACACTTTTAACCGGAGTACCGATTAACCAGAACGGCCTTACAGTATTATTAAAATGGAAAGTACAAACGAAAATTTCCCATTTCTTCTCTAAGAAATAATTCTTAACATAAAATTTAATTGTTTATAAGCATTTGTTTTACAGCTCCTCTTAGTTTATCCTAACATACTGTATTGACATAGGTAATTAAACCCAGAATTTTATATGTAGTAGGTAAAATTTTTTTGTACTTAGTTTTCTACCTTTGAATCTGAATAACCGTATTTATTTAGCATGCGAAATTTTTGGTATCCGAAATAGCCCCCCCCACCCCCTTTTTTTTTGTTTGTTTCGATTGACAGAGGTTGTACTGTTTGTCCCGGAATGTACAGACACACTGTAAAATTTACAACAGCTTTTAATTTGGGGTAGCGGTACAGTACGGAACTAAGTGCAATATATTGATGTTATAATACATCAAAATTCATGCCTATTGCATGACAGTCATTCTGGCAACGTCACGAAAAATTATCGAAGCGCCCGCCATGTGCCTTATTGCTCGCACCCACATGTCGCATCATGGACTGCCGCACCCGCTTCAGCGTTCCCGCTTCTACACGAAGACTGGCGAAGGTTTCACTGACGCGTTTTTCAATTGTCTGCATATTAGGCACCGGGTCAACATTCAAGACACCTTTCAAGTATCCTCGCAGTTATAAGTCAACGAAGTCTTGGCGAGTCATGCAACATGCCCTCCTCGTCCAATCAATCTGCAGGTTTCATCTCAGTACTCGCAATTCCGCCCTCCCTCGTTTGCTCTACTTATCAACCCATACACAGTTTCCATAATTACAATATATCTGCGCATTTCCCAGTGTTTCTGTACATGTACGGACATACGTTGACGTGGACTTTTTGTGCGTTTCCCTTTCAGGAATCACCTCCTGAAGTTCGCCCCCGTTGTTCGGCCACGCCCCGTATCTTGGGATATTGTAAATACTGAACAAGATGTCATATGAAATGCCGTCGTGCTCTGACATTACGTCGGGCTGCCGTACCGTGCTCGTCGTGTAATTGCGGCTGCAGCATTAAGGTACCATGCGCATGTGAAGAGGAAGTTGGCCTGGCGGTGGTTCGGGCCTAACATCCACCACCGCTCAAAAACTGAAGTCCACTACAATCATGAGGCCCCGCAGTATGTGGCCTTGAACCGAGAGACGTGGAACCATAGCCACTTCTACACTATACGCGAACACTTTTGAGATCAACCTCTTTGAAAACGTCACTGTCTCTGTCTGCATATTAACGAACACACGCTGAATAACATGCGTTGGTAACGACGGAGGGAAATTATTTCCGCGTCTTAACGTTGAATTTAACGTGTTTGGCAAATATTTGTGAATAATGAAATTATAAATTTTGATTTCTATTTTTTTATGCATGTAAGAATAGGAATTAGCAAAACCTGCAAAATCTCTTTTTTCTAATAATGTGACACTTTTGCATGACTGGCACATCAATGAAGCGGTCAAGGCCATGGTGGAAGAATACACGCTTCGATTACAAGTAGATCTTAAGCAGGGCTTTTAAAATTGCTCAATTTACCGTACTGCTAGCTTTTATACTCCCTACGGAATCGGAGGGAGAAATGTCATCGAACTACGAATTCACATTTGACACTCCGAGATATTTTACTATCACACAGACACAAATTAGTCCAGTATGAACTTGGCTATGTCATGAGTAGCTCGGTGATGAAACAGTACAGAATAGCTGTCCAGTCACTGATCCTCATGTTGGTCCTAACTTTACTTTGATCATACGGCACAGATGCTGGTAACTTAAAGAGGGAAATTAACAAAGCAAGGCATCTTCGCTCTCCAAATCTCTTTTGTACAAAGGGACTTGCCACGACCGTAAGATAAAGGAGTGTGTATTGGTCAGTGCATCCTCCTCATTCAAAATAGCTTTATAAATCTAAAAAAAAAATCATTTTATATAGGCCGTAGTTTAAGGTTTTCTATCTCTTTAGAACATGGTCCAATTAGGATAAATATTACAAATAATCGTGGCCGGATTTACCACTAGAACCGGGCCTAGGTGCACTTTTTTCACAGGGGCGCACTTCACCAGGTAAAACTAGTGCTTATATTAAGAATATTATTTATTCCTTTTAGCGAGGAGAAAGTGTGATGACCTGACCATTGCTGTATATGAGAGTATCTCAAATAAGGTTCTACCAATATGGTCGCCAATGAGGATACATACGGTTTCGCATTGGTGGCGTGATGCTCTCTCTATTAGTTTTATCTGCTCTGTGGTGTTCCGTTCAGTCTGCTCCACTTGTCACTGGCGTGGTATAATTAATTAACTTGTGTGGGGCGATGTGAATGCGTAGTTACGATAAGTCAAGGGTGCAATAAATCCAAGACAAGAGGTGCTGAATTTAAGGAAAGGCGAGAGGGGAAAAAAACGAACGATGAAATACTAAGAAATCTGATTAAAAACATTATTACCTTCCTTCTACTTAAACTGAGGTTATTAGTAGCGGTGTAAACAACGACGATATTTTGCCGACTGATTGTTCTAACTAGGCATCTCTGAACGCAATGAATATGTTTGTGAAAATGAACCGTAAGAGGAGATATCCGGGAGCGACTCCACCGGGAATCGACCCTGGTTCGCTTATGTGAGAGGCGAGTAGTCTAACCACTAACACCACCATGAAAGTCCTGGGCCTTTGGCTCCTAGACACACAAATGCGGTCCTGCCAACAATGCAGTATTCAGGAAATATACGTTTCCCGGTTTCATATTTTTGCTAGTCATCCATGAAAACTTAATACCTATGATGGCAAGAGTCACAAATATTGCGAAGAAATATGAACGTGGATACAAAAATCAATTTAAGTTTTATTTATAAATACATAAAAAATTTGATGCAGGAAAATTTTGTGTTTATTTCTCTATTGATTAAAATATATCTTAAACTGTGCAATAATTGAAAAAAGATACTATCCTACCTTTAA
>NQII01010764.1:4878-33309 GCA_002778355.1 Clitarchus hookeri
AAACAATATCCAGCCGCGCGGGCGGATCCAACGTAAGTGTGGGCTTCCACGCAAAAACAGATTTGACGCGAAATTGGTTTACGCGTTGTTCCGACGGTCCCCGAGCTTGAAAAATGGTGGCCGTCAAACAATTTTCTACACATTTTACGTCCATACCCGCCTTCCCCTCACGTGGTAACGGCGAGAACCTATTTACCTGCCAGCGATTGAAATATAAGGATTTCACATCCCGTTCTTAATGTACTATTTGTCCAGAGTAAATGAGTATAAATTTCTCTATTGAAAACGATTTTGAAAAAAAGGTGCATCTCGTTCTTTTAAATATGTTAATTCATTCCTAACAGTATTGTATTAAATTTTTTAAAAGTACCGCATGTCATTTCTGAACAAAACAGCAAAGCGTTCGGCATGTATGTATCTTGATATCAAGTAATTTCTCTCGTTGTAATATATTATTTCGGGTATACGTTTCTTTCATATTCCACAGGATATTATTAAGTCTTTAATAACAACCGTTACTAAACGAAGTCTGAACATTTCATGGCCCTACATAATAATGGCCTGTAATCTATGTATTCTCTGATGACGTAGGAAAAGATTTTCTCTTATACAACGACATCAAATTATTTCAGGGAAATATCGGGATGTTGATTTTTAAAATAGTGAAATTTTAAAAAATTAATAATATTATTTTAGGAAAATATTCCAACATCCACCAGATATCTGCTTTAACTCCAATGTCTTCCTTAATAATAATTACAGTCGCATTTTTAGTATTTTGACCGGCTTTCATTACAAGCGTGTTCAGCTCGGCTTCAGCTTCATCATGTCGCACCTCCATGCCGAACTACCTTCAGAGCGTGTACCGTGCGAATGTTAATATACTCCATTCGNAGCTTCATCATGTCGCACCTCCATGCCGAACTACCTTCAGAGCGTGTACCGTGCGAATGTTAATATACTCCATTCGCACTTAACTGAAGCCCTGCAAAAGTTCTAATTTCAGAATATTACTCCGCCTCGTGCAAACAAAGTTTAACTAAGTCTGGTAAATTACACCAAAAGGATAACACATCGCATTCGTGCTCATTCAGTGTAATAATAATCTATGTAAGAACTATTTCTTACTAGGCGTTACCAACACAACAATATTCTCCTTTTTTATTCATATAAATTATAAATGAAATATTATAATTTATAGACAAAATATCAACTGAATTTCAGTTTAAAACAAATAAGGGGATTTTATGACACAAGTATACAATGCTTGTGAAAAATGGCATACTTAGGAAACAAGTAAACACCTAATACACCGGGTGATTTTTCAAAGGTTTGATTGAAAAAGTGTGAACAAACCGTCGAATAGACTATAGCACGAATCTTTTAATTTGAAGAATGTGTGTGCACTATGTATTGCTACTTGATATAATGACGAGCAGAAAAAAACCCTGATCCACATTTTCCCCCAACGTTGCCAATATTACTTTCGGCTACTGATGAGTTTTCATTAACCATAAATTTGTTTTTATCAGTCGGGTAAGAATTTTTATTATATTTTTACGCGATAAAAATTGCACGCTTCTTCTTTTTTCGCCAAATAAGCGTTGACGTATTTGCGAAGGTAAATAACGTTGAAAATAAAAGTTAACAAACCAAATGTTAAATTTTGCATTTATCGTTTTCATTATCAAAAATAAAAAATTTGTCTGGCTTTATTTTATTTAACCTGAATTCTTGCGTGCGTTTATAAGCTTAAAGGGTGTGAATAATTAAAGTTTGATAAGCATCGACAATGCACATTCATACACATCTAAAGGGACTCAGTGTTCTATGTAAACTAATGTGATACGGTATCATGTGAGAAAATATTTTTTACTTCACAGTAAATATCCTGTTTCACCAAAGTAGAGATACGTTTTGCATACACAGAGAGATACAAATAAAAATACAGNCTTCACAGTAAATATCCTGTTTCACCAAAGTAGAGATACGTTTTGCATACACAGAGAGATACAAATAAAAATACAGATATAAATACATTTATATTCATAAAAAAAGTACAAACAGGCGTAATATACAGATTTGAGCGGTATTCAACTTAAAAAATTAGTGAGATGATTCCTTACGCAAAATCGAGTGGGAAATATACAGGTTGTTCAGAAACTCAGCTGAAATATTTTGGAAAGCGTTTTCTTGTGTAAAATCATGCGGATATAAAAAATACAACTTATAGCCTAGCTCAATTCCTAAGTGAGATACGCACCGTTGAAAACCGAGTTTAGAAATAAATGTGTTTTATAATATCAGTAACGGCGTAGATTTCAACTACGATTCTCTGGATAATGTTTCGTGTTATCATATCTTCGGCGTTAAGACCTTCCGCCTTCATAAAAATAATAGGTGTGCTCACACTCTTACTGCAAGCAATTATTTTGCCTTCAAGTTTTATAGAATTCTGACGCGGCCTTAATGAGCAGTGCACAGCGCTAAAAAAAAGTCATCTTGTTGAAAGTGCCTAGAACTTCCTGTATTTTTTAAGACGCATACACAATTTTCAACGGCGACCGTATAATGCGTGGCATGTAGGCAGTACTTCTACGAGTACATACGGAAGGAAACACATAAGTAAATGATTAAACATATTTGGCCGGCTCTTGACATAGAGGTCTTGAGAGTCGATGGGAAACACATATGTTGTATTGTACATGTGTACTTAATTTCGCACAAATTCTCCAGAACTATTTCGAATGGTTTTCCGAACAGCCTGTGTGCGGCACTTTTAACATAAACGGAATATTAATGAACAAATAATCTCTTAAAATTCAAGTTATTTAAGTATATTTTTTGCAAAATATCAGAAATGAAGTGAAAATAAATCACAAATCTCTGAAGATTGTTTAAAGTTATCGGGATATTCAACCTGAGAACCAAATCCCATTAGTAGCTACCACTGCACGGTAGGGCATTTTCCGCAAAACGTCGCCAATGAATAATATAACAAAACTGAATCAAATTAAGATATTTCTTTTTTGAATATAGTTACAATTGCATTAATTTCGTATACTTCTCCACGTCAATAGGTAAACCCATAATCAGATATGCAGGGTTAAGAACTAATATAAATTAATAGGAGTACAGATACGACTAAAATAATTACAAAATACAAATATAAATTATACATTTTGAATTATGAGCACACGCCAGTTCACACAAAGTAGGCATTATGCGTAACAGACTTAACAAATAGATTTTAATCGGAATCACTATTATCAGAATTCTTGGGTGTTTATAATTGTCCGTATTTATTACAGGATTAGTTTCATGGCATCTAGTGAAAGTTATTTAATTTTCTTCTGTTTGGAGATTTCTTATACTACGAAGCATCAGATCTGTAGAGACAATAAACAATCAGATAATGTTTATCATCGTTTTAATTCTAGAACACTTCCGCTTCCTCAAAAATACTACACGATATTTATTTATATATTTATTCCGAGCCTCTTAAGTAACATAATTTCCCGAATGGCAACAAAGAAGTGGATGTTGTTTCGGGGGTGTTAATTAATAATTTATACAATGCTCTCGGCATAGACTAGAAGAATATCTTGAAAACGGTTGCTATTAATTTTGTGACCACTTGAAATTGCTATTAAAATTGCGTGCAATCTTGTAATTAAATTTTCACCTACACCCGTATTTAATGCCTACATAGAGTTCTCGAAAAACAAAAGTAGAGCAGTGTTTCCATAATTTGTGCTTCCGTATCCAGACTTTGGACGATCGACAATCAGCTCTAACGCAGACGTAAATTTACCTTGAATCAATTTTTAACGACAACTTCCAATTGTTTTTTCCCCCCTCAGAACGCGCTTGCCACTTGCCATTTGCCAATAGTCGGTTTTTATAAAAAAAAATTCAAAACACATTTAAATAAACGAATCCACATAAGCAGCGTGGACATCCAAATCAAATATGGCGTACGTTTATTTTCCTGTGTAGTGCAATTTCAGTTTAATTAACATTATTTGCCTTGGCCCCATATAAATAGCAAAGCAAGGAAGGTTTTTTTGACACCGCGTTACACATTTTTATCATTTTAACTGCATTTTGTAAGTAATAGACACCTTCTTACCATTTCCTCTAAAATGTGTACACAGTGTACCAAGTAAAGCTGCTTGCCATTTCGTCCTCAACTTAAAAAAAAATGTTTGAGAAAGCGAGCCTTGCACTCCAATACGTTGTTATAAAACACACCCCGTTGTTCGTAAAAGTATTTCTGCGTGTTGCACATTTAGTTGTTACATATGTAGTTAAGAAACCCTTCACCATCAGGAACAGTTTCTTCCTTAGTAAATGTCAATTCTTTATCGCCTTATCATGAAATGAAATGTTACTATGAAAGAAAGGTACAAAAAAAACGACCACACTAAAAAAGTACCACATATTAGCAGCTAATTCTAGGGAACTCGTGTTACCAGAACAATAAACTAAAAGAACAATATCTAAATTTAGGTTAACTATGTAGAATGCCTAACTACGAGTTTCTGTGAAATACGAAAGTACAATGATTTTGCCGAATTTGGCGTAAGTACACTGGGGGCGCGGAGCGTCGGAGTTGTTCATGCTCTTTTATTCCAGTCCTCCGGCGGCCATCTTGTCCACCATGTTGATCCCAGGTGACCTTGATATATGACCTTGANCGATATATGACCTTGACCCTGGTGATATTTGACCTTGACCGCAGTAACCTTTGACCTTGGAAACTGAAAAATCCCCAAAAAATCACTCAAAAAAAAAATATTTATAAATAAATATTTTAAAATGTATTAAAAAAATTATAAAATAAAATTATAGGAGAAGAGGGACTGTNGTCGGAGTTGTTCATGCTCTTTTATTCCAGTCCTCCGGCGGCCATCTTGTCCACCATGTTGATCCCAGGTGACCTTGATATATGACCTTGACCCCGGTGATATTTGACCTTGACCGCAGTAACCTTTGACCTTGGAAACTGAAAAATCCCCAAAAAATCACTCCAAAAATAAAAAAAATAAAAATATTTATAAATAAATATTTTAAAATGTATTAAAAAAATTATAAAATAAAATTATAGGAGAAGAGGGACTGTNAAAAATATTTATAAATAAATATTTTAAAATGTATTAAAAAAATTATAAAATAAAATTATAGGAGAAGAGGGACTGTGATTGACCAACCACCATGTTATGACGTCCCACAACAGCAATGTTCGACACAGGTGACCTTGACCTTTNAGGGACTGTGATTGACCAACCACCATGTTATGACGTCCCACAACAGCAATGTTCGACACAGGTGACCTTGACCTTGATACTATAATGGTGACCTTGGATGACATTGAAAACAAAACTCGGAAAAATAGGCAAATGGGATAAATTCATAAAATTTGGCGAGCACATTACATGACTGACTACTACCACCATGTTGTATACGGGTGACGTTAACCTTTGACTTTGACATCACTGGCCTTTGACCTTGAAAAACCAAAGAATTCATTACTAATCGCAAAAATTTCTGAAGAATTTATAAAAATTATTGAAAATATTATCATAAATATTTAAAAAAAAAAATTTTTTTTTAACTTAAATTTCTGGAGGTCTCCCACAACCCCACCTTCTCACCTTTGCTCATTCTGTCGAATGCACTCCACCCGCCATATTGGTTTTTCGTTTGTCATTTGTTTACATTTTCAACACCTAGGTGACACTGATGACTCTGACCAACATGTTAGATCTGGAAGACCTTCATCTTTACCTCACATCTGTGACATTAACTTTGTGCCCATTAAATTGGATAATCTTGCACACAATACGAAATTCTGAAAACTTTTATATAATCCAAGTAATTCCAAAAAATAAATTAAAAAAATTATTTAAAGACTTGGTTTTTCATCTTTTTTTATTAATCATTCAATCTTCCAATAAATCTTTAGCAATATTTCAATTTATATTTTACAAACTTTCCATCAATCTTTTGCATTCTTTCCATCAATCTTTCGCAATAACGTCCACAATCAGCACAGCAATCAGTACCATAATCAGCACGACAAAATTTAAATTTTTCTATAAATCTTTAAATTTTTCAATATTCCAACAATCTTTCGCAATCTTTCCATCAATCTTTTGCAAACTTTCCATCAATATTTCCATCAATCTTTAAATATTTCAATTAATCTTTCATTTCCCCCATCAATCTTTCTCAATCTTTCCATCACTCTTTCGCAGTCATTCCATCAACCTTTCACAATACTTCCATCAACATTTCACAATCTCTTCATCAACCATCAATTCATATTGTTACGATTGCAACGTCACTACTCTGCTGCGATTAAAATTCCCGCAATATTACGACGATTTTCTCTACTCTGGGAAATGTCCGGATTGCCCGTAGTACAGCGCGTTTCTTACTAGCCGCTCCGAGTCGACGGCCTCTCAGTGGATGCGTTGCTCCATCCCCTCAACACCCTCTTGTAAGATTGCATCTGCAACCGGACGCGGTACAGCGCACGCAGCAAGCGCCTGCCTCGCCAAACAGTCGCCGACACAGTAGCGAGGCACGATTCCTACAGTTATCAAGCAATGCATGTATAACGTTATTACGATCACTTGATATGCAGTACAATTTAGTGGTAACGTAGAGAATTACATATTTTTGCCTCCTAATAATTAGAATACGAACTTTTTAACATTCTTGTCAGCAAACATAGTGTACTTCAGTACTACTTGAATGAGATCTTACCACCTTCATTTCTCACCCCATCCCTGCAACAGTGAGAAAATACACGGATGCCGGCACATAATTTGATATATTGCACTATGAATTTCAAATACATACAGTTCTATAAATCTGTGTACCATCTCTGCACTAATCCGGAGTTCAATAGGGTACATCCATTCACATTATGTACATGTACAGTTTATCATTGTTTAATTCTGTTACATTACTCAAAGTTTATGACCTAATTAAAGCTAGCCATTGCCATTAAGGTCAATGATCAAAATTATTTATATATCTTTACACCAAAGAAATCTGTGCCTGATCTTCAAGGATGATTTATTACGGGGATATAGCACTACATACAAATACAATCAGTTGTACAAAGTGTATCCGTTCATTCACTTAAGTAAGATTGTAGGGTTAAATAGTAGTGTCTACAAATTGTTTTATAGAACTACAAGGTTTAATACAATTGTATATTGATTAAGTGTTCATAGTAAGTAAGTAGTTATAGTGAGTACGTATTCATAGTAAGAGTAGCGTTGCTATAGTCAGATCTGACAGGACGTTAGTAGTTTGTAGGAAAATGTCAACAAAGTAGACGCTCAAATCAATGCATGAATATTATTAAGGCTTGTAATTGCAGAAAGTATATACTACAGTAGTGTTGTCATCATTTTATTGTCCATACATATGTAGTAAAAGGTTTTATACAGCTCATTTTAATTTCACGTATATGTTAGCCATTAAACGTTTGCTGCAAAGGGGCTACATAAATTTCAAAATCAATTCACTATATCATTATGATGCTACTATTAGGTGTGTTCAAAAATAAGGTGACTTTGCAAATTTCGAGTTCTACGTACTTTCGACTATCGATTGTTTTTATTGCTATGTTGGTAAATATGTCCCCAACATATGTTGACATTATCAGCCATTTTGCATTGTTAGTTTGTTTGTGACAGATATTAATGTTAGACGTGTTTTGGTGTGCTTGGCGATTTTTTGCTATCGCAAACAATGGATCAAAGAATCTGTATTAACAACACCGTAATCATGCCTCAGCCACCGTATTCACCGGACGTGGCCCCCTGCGACTTGTTCCTGTTCCCAAAACTGAAGAGACCCATGAAAGGACGGAGGTTTGCCACGACTGAGGAGATAAAGACCTGGGAGACTTCAATGCCATACCAAAATGCGCATATCATAAGTGTTTCGAGGATTGGCAAAACGCGCTGGCACAAGTGTATTATATCTGAGGGGGATTACTTTGAAGGGAACAAAATAGATATTGATGAATACATAAATATTTATCGAGACAAAGTCACAAAATAACAAGTCACCTTTTTTTTTGAACACAACTCGTATGTGCACAATTGTTTCTGGAAACAGTATTCACAATATTTATACACACCCAATGTATTGTATCTACATCCGTTAACCCTAGGAGTCCTTCCTCTTCTTGCGCCATGTAAAGTCCTTAACCTTCAAGCAATGCTCTTTAACACCACTCTCCCTTACACTCCGCAACAAGGTGACGCAAAGGTTCGCCAACCACAGCCTACTGCTGTGGACGCTTGCAGAAAGTGTTGGCCATACCTAATTCCCACGACGACGGGAAGAAGACACTTCGTCCATTTTACATGCCTTCGGCGCTTCTATTCTTTCTTTATGCCCTCGGCACCGCCGGAACCAGAAGAAGAGCGACGGTTACCCCCATTTCACACTTCACACTGCCCAGCAAGCGTTTCGCCTCATATACGGAATGTTCCTTGCCCACATATCACGAATTGGCTGAAAAAAAATTTTTCTTTGTCTTATCTTTACCTTATCTATCTTCTACAACCATGATGTCCCATCTAGTCTCAGTAACGTCGTGGGTGTTGTTACAGCAGCCACGCAGTGCGCCCAGGAGAAAGGCGGTCGGCGATAGCCTACTAAGGAGATTGGGTAAGTACGAACAGAACTACGAAAGCATATCCTATAGGCAAAAATCCCTGCAAGTTGGGTCCTATTAATTAGGTCTGGCTGACACCGAAGGATGGCCATCAGCTGACAACCATAACTCCGCCCACGCCAAGCTTGGCGAATAGGAATTAGTTTCAACATAATAACAAGGTGGTGGGGGAGAAGACTGATCTGGAGATCCGAACCAGGAGAGAGGGTCTTCGTGGGGCGTCAGCGACGCGAGTCGGACACAAGACGGCAGGACTCCGATCTCCGGCTCTTCAGGGGTGAGTTGTTCAGGCGAAAGAGAGCAATTCCTACCCAGTCCTCCCCTAACTTGTTCGCGATAACTCATAATAGTTTTGCTTGGCTATTAAACAAGTATTGTTAGCCCTAATAATTCTTTAAATAACCCTTTCCCTCCTGTCTCCTTTTAAGTTGGGATGACGCCTTAAGTGGCATCCACAACAATATTCAATCAATGGGTTTGTCGTCTGACGCTATTTATACATGTAAAAAAAAAAGATTCACTGACTGCCTCCAAAATTTGTAAACGTCGACAGAATTAATGTTTGGTATGCAGTCAACTATTCATGCATTTTTTGTAAGAAAAGTCTTTATTTTCATTCTATATGATAGCTGGGGCGAACGAATATGTGGGTTTTCTCAGAGTGGTCCCATATTTTTTACATGTATATTTTATAATCGAAGACCTTTTATGGACACGAGCTAGGCTCTTTTCTGTAAAAATAACCGTATTCATATAGCGAAAAAAATCTGTTCAGGTTCTAACACCGTGAGGTGAACAGCGATTTGGAAGCGCTCTCTCGTGATACCGCGAAGATGAATTGCGAATACGAAGGCCTGTCTTTGACCTCAGAAATCATGGAGCCGCGACCTGCACCATGCTACCTTATAACTGTTTGTCGCCAGTGCTGGTTCTGCGAACGAATTTTCACCTTTAGTCAAAATTCTCGTCGGCATTAGAGAACGGCCTGAACGAAGAGCCCTTTACGCGAGATTAGGCATTACACCATTGATCCCATGCAGTTTGTGCAAGGCAATATATTGAAGGAACATACCGAGATATGCAAGGATTCGTCTACTGGGAGTCAGCTCGGGTTACTGGCAATACCTCTTGCTGCATCGATGGGTACCGATTCGACAGGCGATCATGATGAGACCATTAATGCTATAGACGGAATGAGTGCAGTAGAGTCGGTTTGTGTGGAATGTACACTTGCAAGACTTTCGTGTAAGGTCGACGAATAACAAAATAAACCCTAGCCGGCTCTAAATACTGTTGATCATATAACTCTTGCTACAAAGGAAAGCAAATTTAAATCTAGAATACAAAACAAGAGGTGCAGATGACCATGAAGACAGCTTAGATGAAAATGAACATGAAGACAGTGATAGTGCTGAAGACGATCATGGTGATTTACTCGATTCACTGACACACCTCTCCAACTAATTTACTGCAACGAGCACCATGAAGAAGGCAGAAGACGCCGAGANTTACTCGATTCACTGACACACCTCTCCAACTAATTTACTGCAACGAGCACCATGAAGAAGGCAGAAGACGCCGAGAATGCTGCCTACATATTTCCCGAAGACCCGAAAGAACTTGTTTATAGACTCAGATATTTGTTTGACCTTCCAAAACGCGGGATCTCTCACGCATTGTAGAAATGTCTTAATAATTAGTAAACGTAAGGAACGGATATATATCGCATGATGTAACTAATTGCTTTCTTCTGAAATTGTAATGAAATAAAATCATAATTTATTATTATTTGTGTGCCGTATCCTTTTATCCCTCACAACTTAAAAGTGATGCTATGAGCACTCTATTATTAATGGATATATCTGTATATAGAATGATAATAAAGGCTTTATGAACAAAAAATGCATGAATAGTTAAACTGCATACTAAACATTAGTTCTGTCGACATGTTTCAATTTTAGAGAGAGTTGGTGAATCTTTTATAAATATATATATATATATATATATATATATATATGGATAGAGACAGACAAAAAACTCATGGATTGAATATGGATTGAACATTGTTGGAAAGATTGTGAAATATTAATAGAAATATTGTGAAATATTGATGGAAAGATTGTGAAACATTGCGAAAGATTGATTCAAAGATTGCTCAATATTGATGGAAAGATTGAAAGATCGATGGAAAGACTGCGAAAGATTGATAGGAAGATTTAAAAATTGATTGGCATATTCATGAAAAAAAACAAGTCTATAATGAATGTTTTCATTTTAAATATTTATTTTTTATTTTTTTGGATTCTATAAAAGTTTTTAGAATTTCGTTTTAGGTGCAAGGTTATCCAAGGTCATGGGCACAGGGACAAGGTCACATATTTGAGGTTAAGGTCAACGTCATCCAGATCTTACATATTGGTTGGGGTCATCAGTGCCACAAAGGTAATGAAAATGTAAAGAAATGACAAACAAAAAAAAATAATAGGGCGGCTGGAGTGCATTCGACAGAATGAGCATATGTCTTAGGGTAGGGGAGGGAAATGTTAATACAATGTGATTGATTTTACGGGGCTTAGTAGTCTGCTGGACTCGGTGCTGTGGTAGACCTTCGGAAATGTAAGTTTTTAAAATTAATTTTAAATAATATTTGTTATTAACTTTTTATAAACTCTTATGAAATGTTTGGGATTTTTGATTAATTTTTTTGGGTCCTCAAGGTCAAAGGTCCCTGGAATAAAGTTCATGGGTCAAGGTCAGTTGGAGCTAATATAGCGGATGACGCGTACAGAATATTATCAGTACTCTGAAGTGCCACTGTCACACCTCCCGCTGTCTTAAACCAGCACCCCCAATCTAGGGCCACAGGATAGGCGTTTACCACGAGGCCGGCCGGCCTTGAAATGGACAGACAATCGAGACACATGGGAAGGTGGGCGGCGGCTAGAATATCACCGCCGCACCCTGAATGAAGCGTGGGAAGGTGTGTGGCGACTAGAATATGGCCGATGCACCCTGAAGAAACCGTGAGAAATGCTGACGGGGCCTGGCGGTGACGCCGAGGCGCACCGAGTAAGACGCGGGGGAAGGGCTGCCGGTGATTGACAGTATCGCCGCGGGCTCCCCCATCCCCCCCCTTTCCCAACGAGTGAGCCGTGTGGGAAACGCTGATGGCGTCTAAGGTGTCACCCGAGAGGAGGGTTAAGAGTCCAGACATGTGGAGGAAGTGGACAGTTGAAGTGGCGCGCCGAGGGGAGTGAGTCGTGTCGTGGGTTCACCGAGGAGAGAACCCCGGAACAGCAGTCATGGAGCGCCGTCATCGAGGCCGAGCCGAGGGACTGTGAAGGGCTACCCAGCTGACCGGACCTCAACCTACCGCCGGAACAACCAGAACTGCAAATACAGCTAAGTACCAGCATTGTCGCTCAAGGGACCTTCCCCGACGCCTAGCATTCCCCCACGACGTCAGAAGCAGTCAGAACGAGTGCTTTAATTCGCCCTTAAGGCCCCATACTTGCAGAATACCATATCGGAAGTGTCAATGTTTGTATTGGTATTGCCCAATACAGACTTTTCAAATGAAACACTAAGAAATCAAGTTATTATTTACCCCTATTCAACATCCAAGGCACCCATAGTTTGCGCCAGAGATTGGTAACTCGTACCCTATGAACCATCCTGTATACCACAGGTAGCAAGTAGCGTCACAGTAATAGTCAGTAATGTGCTATATTTGCTGGATGTTATAAATTTATTCAATTTTATTTTTTTTCTGGAGTTTTTGTTTTGAGAATTTTTCAGTTTTCAAAATCAAAGGTGACCGGGGTCAAGGTCAAGGCCAAGGTCACCTGGGTCTAACATAATTGCCAATATATTACATTTTACGAGCATTACACTCACTTCAGTGCAGCATGGTATTTTGCTTAAAATCCGAAGGTAACATAGCCTATATCAGTTTGGAACAGAAATAAAAACTTCAGTTAGTGGGAATTTCGCATTGAGGTTAACAGTTTTCTATACAGGGAATTTTGTATCGTTAATACCTCACCAGGAGACTAGGCAATATTATAAGCTATAAATGTGACTTTCCGCCAGTTTTTCGAAGAAATCTCTCATTGCCCACAGTAACGAATATAACAAAGGTGGCCACCATTTTATTGTAAACCTTTTTTTTTACCGTCAGGACTTTAAATCTGTTTTTTGCTGGTATATTGAGCAGAGTATTAATTTAAAAAAATTGCACAATTTTTGCAACTGTCTAGGTCTCACTGTTTTCGTATAAAACTCACATAAATTTTTTGGCAGCAGCAATACAGCTCCAAGCTCGTAGGCATTAAAAATACTTCCTGCGGGAGAACACACACCTACTGTCGGCAGAAAACATAGGCAGCTTTAGTACTGTAAGCTTATTAATCTATGGTACATGTTGTTTATGGTAAGTATTAAAAATGTCCGCCACTGTGGTCTTATTAGAGGGCACAGTATCATGCCATAGACGCAAGTATGTAGTATTACCTAAGCGCTAGGCTCTGTACCACTGCAGCCTAAGCTTTGTCCGCGTTTCACACGAAAACGACGTGTCTTGGGCATTTGCAAATTGAGAGTCAATATTTGTTATTTAGGTCACACCGCTCAATTAGCCAGCATCAAACGTTCATAATTAATTACGGTGAAAAATTGGTATGCAATAAGAGGGTGGCCACCCCTCTTATTTTCAATACAGCAGGAGGTCATCTTCGTTCAGCGTCACTGCCCGTAACGGACGTCGGGGTGCAGTCCCCTGTCTTGCTGACTCCACCTCCAGTGCTCGGGCCAGGGCATCCTGGATGGTGTGGGGTGCAGCGAGACTTACTGCTTGCCTTACCTCTGTGTCGGCGATGGCGTCGATGGAGAAGCCGACTGCGATGCAATGCCGTCACGCGCCTCCTCGGAGCACCCTCCCAGAGATACTTGAAACAGCCTCACGTCTTGCCGTAGCTCCTGCAATGGATCTCCAGGTCGTTGGGTGCGCCTTCGCAGCTGTGCATGGTGGACATGTCGCAGGTACCGGTCGCCGAAACGTAACTCCATGGCCGACACCAGTGTGAGGTACTCCAATCGATGTCGCTCTAGTACGTTGTAGTATACTAGAAGCGGGGTCTCTCAGTACAGCTGCGAGAAAAAAAAACCCGCTGTTCGGCTGACCGGCCATTCAGGGTGGCGACTATTTCAAACTGGTGTTGGTAATCCTGCCAAAAAGTCTGGCCTTCCACACTCCTCGCTGCACAACACCAATATAGTAGAGTTACTGGTTTTCCTCCGAGGTTGCTGTAAGGATTACGACTTTCACTGTTCCCTCACTTTCCTCGACTGCCGATGTGGTGATACTAGAACTCCGCTGCTGTACAAATCCCTGCCATTCCTTCTTAGTCACACTTATTCCATGTTTCTCTTCATTATTTACACTGTCCATTCTCTCGTCAACACAGTCAATTATCATATTCACTAACTCGCTAATGGATTCTCTTTTCCTGTCTACATTTTCATTTACAGAGTCTATTTTATTGTCTACATTTTCATTTACAAAGTCTATTTGCCTACCTACATTGGCATTTAGTGTCTATTTTCTTACCTACTTATTCACATATGTTAGTTATCTGACTATTTACATTCTCTTTTACGCTATATACACATTCTTTCACATTACTAATTTCGTTATTTACATCTTCCCTCGTGCTATTTGCACTTGCGCTCACTTAGTTGCTAAGCCCCCCAATTAATTCTCGCAGTGCTCCCAGTTCTATAGGCACTCTCCTAGTTAATATTAATCTCGATGGTTGTACAAAATATTATTTATATTTGCGCCTACCAGTCTTTGAATATATTAATTTGTTCTAATATCACACATTATTTGTCTATTGCCTAATTAGACTTAAATCTATTAATTATTGATGACCTCCAACCCACATCAGACACCAGTGTTACAAGACGCCATAGGGGTGTATCCAAGTTCTTAAATAATGCAGGTTTTAATAAAAAAAAAAAAACTTTATTTGATTTTAATTTATTTACACAGCTATTATTTACAGCATTAATCTCTCTCCACCATTACTCTTTTGTTTCTCAAAGAGTACGTTATTCAATAACTATGTCAGCTCTAATTAAAGTCCTTCTCTATGCCTCGCTTTGATTATATTAGATTAACTCACACTCATCTTTAACACATGTTCAGTCAATCTGTTGCCATTATTTGAAATGTCTTTCACTTACGCTTCCAGTCCAATAGTTCAGCCTACCAGTCGCACTATTCAGTGCACCGATGCTCGCAGTCACAGATTTTCCTCCCGCTGGTCACTTCTCTCGCCGCTCGTTGCTCTTCTCGCTCGTCGTCTATCGCTCAATGTCACGCAATGGCCCAAACTCACCAACTCCCGGCTCGAAGGACCGACGTGGTTTTNGCAATCGCCCAAACTCACCAACTCCCGGCTCGAAGGACCGACGTGGTTTTATAGTATCAACAGCCAAGATCTGGAATATTCCCCGCATCGCGAATCACGCTGAGAGAGGTAAGGACGATCGAGACCAGAACATTCTTCAGATAAACGCAGAAATGCAATCTGCCGAAGGTCAGGACGCGAGCCGCAGAAGTGTTATCGTGGCGCCATGAGCGGCGGTAAGCCTGTGTAAGCTGGCCTTTGTCTTCGCCGCCTGCTCTTGGGTTTCATGCGTGACCATCACACATTTTCGCTCTCGCAAGCCATGCAAAGCAGCGAACACCTAACAATAATTTAATTTCACTTCGTTTACAATATTTCGCAAACGTAGTTTGACTATTTAATTTTAAAGGGCTCGTATCTCCCTTAATATTATTAAATGTGTCGCATATAATTCTCACTTAATTTTACATAAGGAATCACCACACGAAGTTTGTCGGTATAAAATCGCCCCGTACTCCATAAGGCATACGGACAAACAAAAGTATGCAGGTATAAATTTATGCACACGTAATAAGATATATGTAAAGCAAATGATGAAGAACATTTCGAACTGCAGCTTGTGATAATACAGGTTTTTCTCCAAAAAAAAAAAACTCATAAACCTCGTTCCGTTTCAGAAAGTATACGGAGTCACGACTGGGTTATAGATACATTGTGANTATTAAGTGTTACCAACACACCTATTTTCTCACCGTTCTTATTTCTATTAATTGCAGTATAAATATTATTATAAACATATAAAATATTTGTAAAATTTTAGTTTATCAAAAAATAGAATAAGTTACCTTTATCTTAAGAGAATTATATTAAGTAGGCCTATTGTGAAGCACGTGATACATGACATGTCTAGGAAACAACGAAACACGTCAAACACGGGGTGATTTCTCATTGGTTCGATTTAAAAACTGCTAAGAAACAGCGAACAGACTACAATTTGAGATACTTAACGGTGAGATAAAGTTCACGTTATTAGTCAGCTTGCCTTTGCCTCTTGTACACTGTTAAATATTTTCGCATTTTTACGGAAATATTTACGCAAATGTACAGCAGATATGCGGAAACGGAATACGTAATGACGAGAAACGGAGTTAAGTCCGTAAATACAACAAAATGCCAAAAGTTTCCGTATTTCCTATTATCTTCGGGTTTCGGGAACGAACAATGCCGAGTAAACACGAAGCTTTCTTCGCCACTATAACCATAAAAATTATCGTTTCTGCGGCAGTTTTGATTATTCACGCCACTAAGATCTACTCTATCAAACACTGAGAAGTAGCATCAAGCGTCTGTAACATCTGGCAACACTTAAAATACAATAACTTTAATAGAAACTGAAAATGTTTCTCATGTGTATCTAGATGAAATACACAAGTTATATGACGAACACAATTTGACAGTTGTAGGCGAGTGGCGGATCAAATCTTGCGCAAGTATAAAATATTTTAAACTTTTTTTAAAATCTTTTTTATTCTCAGTTGAACACCTTCATAACAAAAATTATTATTTTTTTTTTAATTTTGAACAGGGCATACAGAAAACTAACTAGGAAATTAACGGAGAGTTATCGTGAAATTTACGGAAAGTCCATTTTTGAAAATAAATGTGTCCGTAATTTTACGGAGAGTTTACGGACACCTCTGGATAAATTTTCACTAGCACGGTTATATAAAATGAAGGAAATTATATTTTAACAGTGATGCTGTCATTACTTCTGTTGATTTCCTATTAATGATCTCGATCTCGGCAAGACATTAAACTATACGTACGAGTGTACATAACTATGTACATACTGCAGGATTTTTTTTTGGACGGAACTATTACGCCACGTGGCTCAGTGCCCAGTGACCTTCCTGTGGGTAACTGATTCGTAAACCGTGATACTAACCTAGGCGAACATGAGACCTACATACGGTTCACATGATGTAACAACGAAACAAGCGTATTGTTAATTTAACTACAGCACTCATCAAAAAATTTCTTGTTTGCAACGCGTAAAGCCGGTCCGAAAGGTATACGCGAAATATGGATAACTACCAACGGAGTGAAAATGTTTATTGGTTATCGAAGCTTCGTCCAACTGAATGCAATACTAATGGTGGCGTGTTCTCGCGAGTGGTTCGCAGAGTACTACTCGTGAATGGTTTAAGTGTGGTCAACCCACGAGTCCCTACCTCAGGGTTCGCTGATTACGTGCCTCGACGTCCTAAATTATAAACAGCCGTTGGTAAACATTAACTGCCCGCCAGTGCACTTAGCACCAGATGGATTGTTGGCTTCCCGTAAACAGCAACCCCCTTTAACCATTTATAATTACTGGCTCGCGTGTAAGAAGCGCCCAAGTGGCTTTCCAGTGTCAAGCGACGGAGGTGGATGTTACGAGAAGTAATTTTCAGGCACCGAGGGATTTAAGCCTATGTTACTTTCCTTACAAGGCGTTCGTGCTATGTAATGCGCTGCGTTGTTTATATCGGAGTAGCTGTAATTTCATGTGAGTAATAAACTTTTCAAGATTTTTCAGTGGTGTATCCCTGAGAATCGNGTAGCTGTAATTTCATGTGAGTAATAAACTTTTCAAGATTTTTCAGTGGTGTATCCCTGAGAATCGAACATGTGACACCTGTAGTCAAGACAATATTGCGGCTGTAGACAGTCACGCAGAAAGATATATTAACGGTTTCAACGCATAACCCGGCAAACACAGCCTGCCTGTGAAATGCGAGCAACGTACCGGCCCGATACCGGCACTGGCAGCAACTGTCAGGTATATGCCAGAAGATATCAAGCTGTCAGAGGTAGGCTGTTTTTTCTGAGAGAGAACGCCAGGATGACGATACTACCCAGTGTATTATATATGATAACAGATAGAAATCACAATAACTACGTCGGCCTGATAACGCACAGCCAACCAATTACCGACATCTTAAAGAAGATTCTGGGTCGATTCCTACACAGTATCTTTGCCTTGTCAGCAAGGCATTACATCTAATTGATTCTGGCCCATTAGCATTTAAATGACACGGCTGTCTAACCCGTTCAGTGCCCAAATAACTTCGAGCACAAGTGTTGCAATTGTTTAGTTTTGTGGTATGCTCTGTACTTGTGTCGAGCGTGCTTCTCGCAGGCAATGAACAGCGTATTGTGTGTTCGGTGTTACCACCATCAACCATNCTGTACTTGTGTCGAGCGTGCTTCTCGCAGGCAATGAACAGCGTATTGTGTGTTCGGTGTTACCACCATCAACCATTCACAAACGAGAGATGCACGAACTTCAAAAAATCAGAAGTCTCACAGCGGGGACGCTCAAAACACCGTCCGCTGATTCCTTGTTGAGTACAGTGCCGACCATAAACATCTTCCAGGTGCAACATGTCCTTTGTCGTGGACACAGGGGCTGCACTGTAACGATATTTATCTGATGTCTTTTTGCCATGGAAACTATCGGTTAGTATTTGGGATATGCAAGAAGATAGTTAGTTGTCAATGACACGGTGTCTGTTTTGTGACAGATTGTTAGCCATCAGGGTAATGAGAAATCACCCAGACAGTAAACAATGAATAATATACATACATACAATAGCTAGATGTTAGTTTACGCCAACATCAATGATATCACATCCACTGCATGAATATTTTGTGTATAGCATGGACGAGAAGGAAATGTCCAATATTTATTCTACGAAATACTGTATAGTATATGTCCATAAAATATCCATTAAACATTTCAGTGTGGGTATCTGTATATTAATTCTTATATTGAATGATAAAACAATACGTTTAATTGATCTATAAGCCGATATAAAACACTAAGTGTAATTTATATAAATGAAAATGATTCATATTGATTTACGACAATGTCGTGTTTTTCACATAAAAAAATTCTATTTCATAAATGAGAAGGTAATCCTGGTACAGGTTATGAGGCACTGTGTATTGTAAATACATGGAAAATCAATGTTTGTTATATATTTATTTTCCTATTATTAAATTATAAGTACATTTACACGAATAAATATTAAATCTTTAATATAGACCTACATTCATTTTGTGAGCGTCATGTATATTGCTCCAAAAATATCATTATTTTGTAAAATAGTTATAACAGCCTTTTTGGCACTCCATCTCGCATGTTGCTGCTACATTTGCACAATATATTAAGTAAAGAACATATGACAAAATGGGTAGTTCTATATTTCAGTCTAATGATTCGAAAGTTTACGCAGATACTATGAATGTTCTATTTGCTGTGACTTTGTNGGTAGTTCTATATTTCAGTCTAATGATTCGAAAGTTTACGCAGATACTATGAATGTTCTATTTGCTGTGACTTTGTATTGAGAAGTGAAGAGCTTGTTACTCTTAATAATATAAATTTTTTGTTCAGATGCAAAGTTTTTTTAAAATTACGGGCAACATTGGTTGTGCGTGTGTTAAAAAATAAAGATGTAATATTATTAAGAGGTTTCTGTTACAGTAATTGTTCGAATAGATAACCAACAAATACAAAATTAAAAATTAAACAAAAATTATTTGTTTGCAAGTAAATTATTTGTTCTATATTCATGAAATAAATAAATATATTTTATTTATAATTTGTTTCATAATATATTCAAAATTACTTGACAAATTCAGCAAGTTACACGTTGGAGTTGTAGTTAGAATGCTGGACTGTTGGCACAATGTTCTTAGGGTTGCAATTTCCACTTTGCGAGCAAAAGGTTCATATATCGTGTAAAGAGTTTAAAAGTAGACGAAATAAATTTGTGCAATAATACACTACAATTCCTTAAAATCGTAAATCGAAAAATCTAATTTTGTTACATGTTCATGCTGCTAATCTGATGTACATACAGATGCCACAGACCTGGTACCTTGGCGACATACAGCAATCGTAGACCTGTCTTTGTGGCGACATCAAACTGTCACAGACCTGGCATTGCGAAAACATCAAGCCGCCACACACCCTGCATCTTGGCCAAATTTCCATAATGGACATCCAACCATCGCAGACCCGGCAACAGTTAGGTATCTACTTTTTATCAGACTTGTTCCTTCCAATTCGTAGTTTTTTGACACTCTCGGCAAACAGTTAGCCAACAATTCATATTCACATAGGCCTGCTCCCGGCATAAGACTTCGGGTCAGCATAAGTTAGCCGAACTTAGTCGGCTAGTTGTTACTGGCCCAATTCAGGCGCGTGCATTTCTTGTTTGCTGGGAAATGTTTAGTTTGGAAATCTACGAGTATCACTTTAACGACCTGCCGTATATCAGGACNGGTCACCATGAGAACCAACTGGTGGAATAATCTGCGGGTCGTGCGTGCTGGTGGATAGTAACAGAGGGTTGGTGCTCACCTGAGAAGTGCCGACGGTCAGGTCCGCTTAGCAAGGGGGCCCGTTCACTAAGCACGTTGGTAGATGTTGGACAGGTCTCGGCTCCATCAAGACAGGTTCGACCCTTCGCGTTGCTGTTAACAGATGGGGTGTTATCCACTCCCACCCATCGTGTCTCTTTCTATAAGGCTGCGTTGAAATGCAGCTGATAATAAATAACGTCTGGTGACGGATGTTAGAATGGTCTGGGACTAAATTATGGTCTCGCCAGAATGATTGTCCTCTGGAGTAAAAGTGATGGCTGTGGAAGTCTCGAAATTACGTGTGCTGGCCTGCTGTGCGTACCGTTGTTTTAGAATCTGGAATGGTGTACATCTACAATGCGCTTAACGCTTAGGTGCAGGAGGAAATGCGTGCCAGCACTGAGGAATTATGTTCAGAACGAGTGTTAAGTTGCCACCAAACATTTCACAACTCCATCTTCAACTCACTTCACCTTCTCCCGACGCTCAAGATCTCGAATGTTAAGATTTCTGCCTAGATTCGGTCAAACTCGCCGTCTTGCATAGTGAGTGAGTGAAGAGATTTGGGCGGCTCTTAACATCGGGATCTTGAGGGCCGATGAGGGTGAAGTGAGGTTAGTATGGAGCCGCGCAGGAATGAAAGGGCGGAGGAAATGGGAGATCCCCGAGAAACCCCGCCGACAAGCGGCACCATCCGGCACGATTCCCACTTGCGAAAATCTGGAGTGAACTGGCCTGGAATTGAACTCGGTTCGCCGACTTGATGGGTCTTGCCTAGTGCTGTGCGTGTTGCGTTGAGTCGTTGCAGTGTAGTAACATACACTGAGAGCAAGATTTTTTCCAGCCAACAAAATATTTGTTTAAGGAAAAAATTGTATTTAAATGCCCAAAAAAAAAAATATTTTACCGAGCAAATAAAACTGTCTTGGGCCAAAATAAATTGGAATGTCAACAAAATGTTTGTTTGACTCAAGTGTATATTCGTTTGGCTACTAATTTGATTGCCTCCGTTCGAAAATACAGATCGAGAGTTTTTTACATTTTGTGTGACAATTAAGAGAGCAACAGTGTTTGCTAGTGTGCATTTCTTGGTTGTTAATAATGGTATAAATATCCTAGTGGTATAAATATCAACGGGAAACTAAGAAATAAAACTGTAAAACTTGAAATATTTGTATGCACACGTTGTAGTGTACTTGAAATGTGTGTGTTTAAAAACATTTATATTCAATCAGAANACTTGAAATATTTGTATGCACACGTTGTAGTGTACTTGAAATGTGTGTGTTTAAAAACATTTATATTCAATCAGAAGTCACGTTAGGTGAGGCAGCCGACCTTCGTGACGCAGTTGGTTGAGTGCCGGCTTACGGCGCGGGGGTTCTGGGTGTGAAACGAGGGGAGAATGGAGCAGCGCCGGGATGAAAGAGCGGGGGAAACAGGAAATCACAGAGAAAACCCGTAGACCAGCAGCATTGACCGGCACGATTCGCACATGCGATAATCCGGGAGTGACCCCGCCGGGAATCGATCCCGGCTCGCCTAGGTGGGAGGCGTGTTGTCAAACCACTACACCACCGCGGCTTCTGTACATTTGCGATCGCTTGTCTGAGTCACCCTTGGTGATGATTAGTCAACCAACCATGTCACATGTATTAATCAAACAGAAAAATTAAAAAAAGAAAAAAGAAAAATGTTGCTACGGCGTAGCGTTCGGGCGCATACCATGAATGTTCGAATTTCGGACGGGCTTCCAATATTTTATGTTAACCGAAACTGTCTGGGGTACGTAGAGTCAAAAATATCTTTAGTTGCACCATCCAAATCTTTGTTTGGGGTAACCAGATAAGAACAACAATATAATTTGATTTTAGCACAACCTTCTCAGTATAAAATTTATCAGGCGTTATTTTCTCCCTTGGCTCGTGAATATAATCACACCCCTCTCTTCATTCTCTCAACAATAGAAACCAACAGCCTTCCTCCTTCAACCCTACACAGATAAAAAGGGCCGCACTTTAGACGTATCAGTGTTGTCGCCCAGCTAGAGACGTTTGCCTTTATATCGCCTGCCGAATGGTATCCCGTTACAAGCGTCCTGATTGGTTCAGACCATGCACTACCACCTGGCGGCCTGAGGTTTCCTCAAGGATGAATGGTTCTGCATTTGTAGCAAATAAACCCGCATATTATGGACTTTTAGGTAGTTAATTCAGTTCATAATTACGAATCATTTGAAACGTCTTTAAATGTTATTTTTCAATCTTTAACTGGTGGTATGATTGAGTGACATGTTATTTAGTAAATCGTATAACACCACTTCTGCTAGTGTGATAATAAAAATGCTGCAAGGCTCACGACAAATACGTCAATAATTTGGCGATAATTCGNCACCACTTCTGCTAGTGTGATAATAAAAATGCTGCAAGGCTCACGACAAATACGTCAATAATTTGGCGATAATTCGTAAATCGTTAATGTGCCCTAACTAATATTATAAATGGAAAAGTGCGTTTGTTTCTTTGTCCTTTTACGTCGCAACGGAGCAACGGATCGACGTGATTTTTCGTACAGAGATAGTTGGAGCGCCAGGAAGTGATATAGGCTGCTTTTTATCCCTAGAATATATCTTATTCCTTTGCGTAAATTCTTATTGGGAAATGGAAAAGTACACAAACGGAATAGCAATGCAACGTCGCAACCGAGCAACATATCGCCGTAATTTCTTGCACAGAAATAGTTAGAGGGCTGAAAGGTGACATTGGCTCCATTTTATCGCGAGTAAATANACCACTTCTGCTAGTGTGATAATAAAAATGCTGCAAGGCTCACGACAAATACGTCAATAATTTGGCGATAATTCGAAAATCGATAATGTGCCCTAACTAATATTATAAATGGAAAATTGTGTTTGTTTCTTTGTCCTTCTTTTACGTCGCAACGGAGCAACGGATCGACGTGATTTTCCGTACAGAGATAGTTGGAGCGCCAGGAAGTGATATAGGCTACTTTTTATCCCTAGAATATATCTTATTCCTTTGCGTAAATTCTTATTGGGAAATGGAAAAGTACACAAACGGAATAACAATGCAACGTCGCAACCGAGCAACCGATCGCCGTAATTTCTTGCACAGAAATAGTTAGAGGGCTGAAAGGTGACATTGGCTCCATTTTATCGCGAGAAAATANATCGCCGTAATTTCTTGCACAGAAATAGTTAGAGGGCTGAAAGGTGACATTGGCTCCATTTTATCGCGAGAAAATATATCTCAAAAAATTTACAAACTGTATTAGTGAATCAAGTTGGAAAAAAGTTTGCCGCCAGCTCGCTCTCTTGCAACACGCTGTCTAAGCCGCTAAAGATGGAACACAATAATGTAGTAAAGAATTGTGTAAAATAAAAAGACCTAAAAAAACTTCGCGGTAGCATATATCTATCTATAAAAGAGAAATACTAATAAGTTTTTTACTATTTAATTCACTGAGACATTGAGTTTTATGATATGCATACAGTATAGAAGATTAACACTAAGTAAAATTCTACTTTATTAAAAAAAATACCTAAACAATAATTTTGTAGTCCACGCGAGCGGAGCCGCGGCACAGCTCTCTCTCTCTCTCTCTCTCTTNAAAAATACCTAAACAATAATTTTGTAGTCCACGCGAGCGGAGCCGCGGCACAGCTCTCTCTCTCTCTCTCTCTCTTTCTCTCTCTCTCTCTCTATATATATATATATATATGTTGTACTTAAACTCGCCCGATATATTTCGGGAGGTGTATCCATATGAAAAATTACGTAGAAAATATAATGTGACTTAAGAGCTTGACTCAATTTCTGATGGGGATATCCACCGAGTAATATTTAGTTTATACATAGCAATTTTTAAATATCTCTTAAAAGAGGTGTAATTTAATTACCATTCGTGGAACAGTGTTACATGTTATTGAGAATCTCAACTTTAGAATCAATTCTTCTTTGCACTTACCACCTAAGTGAATATAATAATGGGGGCCGTTCACTTTTTGAATACATTTTTTTTCGTGTGGTTTTATGGAGGTTAGGTGGATATTCATTAAGCTATAAAAACGTCATTACAAAAAAAAATGGTTCTGGAGAAATATAGCATGGCTTACGACAAATACGTCAATAATTTGGCGATTATTCGAAAATCATTAATATACATATATATATATAAAGGGTATATATATATAAATACAGTCCCATAGCTAATTATATATCTGCAAAAGTAAGTCGTTTACTTTAATATTCCACGAATAAATTTTTTTTGTCATTGATTTTCTTCAATATCATGCCAGTGAGTAATTTACGATTCCTGTCTGCAGATATATACGCAAATTAAACGATTGAATATGAATATGTTGTGGAAAGTGTAATTTAATTTTAGCCAGTAACTAATTGTAATTTAATGTTCGCATTAGTACTCTGAGAACAAGATTCGGTACAAATATTCACGAAATTCAACTAAATGTAACGAATGTGAATTTGGTCAGGAAAATCCTCAAGTAAAAATAAATAGGCAAGAGCCCGCACTTAAGGAAAAGGCAGTTCAAGTGTGTCTGTTTCAATGATGAATTTCACATAAAACCTCAGGTATATGCTAAGTAAATGCAATGTGAATGATTATACACAATAACCGGAATTTTAATTTATTTACGAGAACTTAAATTACAAATAGAACATGACTTGCCCCACATGTGGGGCAAAATTCCTATTCCAGCGGGTTTAAATTCCTATTGACATATATTACATTTGAAAAAGTGCTTTCCCACATAATAGTACAGGGCTCCACCCCCCCCCCTGCTCTACATTCGCTGCACGTTATCAAGTACACAGCTGGAGGCTCTTCGTGCATTGCAGCCAATCCACCACACAAATAATCCACCTTAACTTACCAGAGCTTGCAATGCGTTTCTTGCCACAGCCAATTTGCGTTTTGCTCCAATGCCTTTGGTCTTCGAGCTCTTTATGTGAATTTTACTGCAGTTTTATTTAGGTTAGGCCTATTTTTATTCCAATTTGTAATGTCAGCATTTAAGCATGTGATGACGATGTGAGAATTTGAGACCGCTTTGGATTTCTGCTCCTCTTTTGTAGATGACTAGCTTTTTCGGATGGGCCCGATTATTTCTGGCGGAACAAAGCACTTGACAGGAGTGGACACTTTCCTAAGACAGGCATTGAGGCGACGTCAGTAGCAAACTCTTTAAAAATATTTTCATCGCCGCCTCAGCCAAACTGGAACGTTTGTGGCAGTGGTTTCCTGACATTTTGAAAGCAATCTGTATTTCTGCACTCATATTATTAATATTATCAGGTTCAGAAGACCATTGATTATCATTATTATTTGGGAGAGGCCTGCCAGTAATTTCAGATGGAAGAAAGGGAACTTCAGAAAAAATATCGGGATAGATTGGCGGTATGCCACATGACTGAAAGCCTTTGGCTGCAATTACAATCGTAGCTGCCTTTACATAAGCCAGTTGGAACTAATTATCAATGTGAAATTGGGTTTTGCATCCACCAAGATGTGCCGACATCTAATTTATACATTCATTTTCATAATACACTTTCAGTTTTGTGAATTATTTCACTAAAATCTGTTAGAATTATACTACTGTTTCATTACTTTTGTCTTTTGATAACGTTTGTCAACATACTACATCTAGCCTGACAATTTTAATTTTACCTATATCTTTGTTTCCTTCTATACACCAGAGCATTTGAATTTGCTTAGAATATAACATGAATATAACTTTTATTTATGTTGAACAATCAAACTGCATACGTTCAGCACACATTAATAAAAGGCTTAAAAGTTTCAAATAATTTTTGTTAATGTGGGGCAAGGGTACGCATAATCATTTGTGCGCACTCTTACCCCAGGAAACTTGCCCCAACCACCAGGAAAAATGTAATTCGCCAACTACATTTCACAATTTCATTATTAAAATAACACCCTCATATGAATACACGAAAAAACATACCTGTTAAATAAATGTACATATTCTTCGACAACATTAATTCCTTGCAGTTCTGCGTGCACTTCTTTAACACCAAAAAAAAATTACATCAAACATTATTCCAAACAGATAGTTGGAACCGTACTGCCATTAATGCCGGCAGCGGGAAACCAAACGTGTCCAGCGCGTGTGAAGCATTTTGAAAATTCTCTACATAAACACTTACGACATCTGACGGCGACTGCGAGAACTACGACGTCGTAGGAGTCTTGCTTCTCGCGGAGTCTTACCCTACGTTACCCTACGCGGAACTTGTATTCCTAAGCTTTTTATTTTGCTGCGTAAGACAAAATACGCCCACTAGTAATTAATCGTGCTATCGAAATTCTGAGCAAACGAAAGAAAAATTTCACATCGGCTCCCACATCAGGTTAACTCATTAAATTCGTTCAACTACCGCCGGCAATAGTTAATCTGTAAATGCTGTTGTAAAACTGTATCAACCATGCAGCGCTATACTCAAATAGAATACGCCGATATGCACATGAATATGTAGCCGGTAGGGAGGATTAATACTAATCCTCACGTATTTATGGTGAACAGCATATCAGCGTCAATAGCGTGCATGATGTGCCAGTCAACTCAGAGATGCAGACGGTCAGGATTAGGAAAATNAACAGCATATCAGCGTCAATAGCGTGCATGATGTGCCAGTCAACTCAGAGATGCAGACGGTCAGGATTAGGAAAATTACACAGACATTATTGCACGTGGAACAATGCTTATGAAACCGTTAAGGAGACGAAGTTTTAATAAAAAGTCCTTATATGTAATATTTAAAGAAAACTAATCGATAATTGTACAAAACCTGCATCGAATAAGTCGCTTAAGCTTTGTCTACAAATCTTTATTCCGTCACAATAGGACCAACCTTTTGTGACTGACAAGAAACTTAGTCATTTTGTCCCCCGTCGACACTGCGGTCAATTTTGAAGAATCATTCGAAAACAATCGCATTACGCACAAATTTCTAGAATATTCTAGGAGCACAAGGGAACTGAGATAGACCTGCTGCGATACAAGTCCTCAAAAGAGCATATATCAAGTTATTTATTTATATGAAGCGAGATCCCTATCCACACAGTATTAAGCCCATACGTGTTATATCACCACGTTATAAGAACCTAAAACCGATAGGGTTTTCCACAGACTATGCTTCGCTTGCATATAATGGTTCACAGATTTGTGCCCATTTTACCCACAGCAGTTTATATAACGTGAGTTATAAACGAAAACTGTGGGTCTTGGACAGCGTGCAAAACGAGAACCATTTTNCCACAGCAGTTTATATAACGTGAGTTATAAACGAAAACTGTGGGTCTTGGACAGCGTGCAAAACGAGAACCATTTCTTTATGGTAAATACGTTTTTATATCTCCATAAAACCACATGAAAAAAATATATGCAAAAAAGTGAGCGGCCACCCTTATTATATTCATTTAGGGGGCAAGTGTAAAGAAGAATTTATTCTAGGGTTGAGATTCTCAATAATTTGAAACACTGTTCCACGGATGGTAATTGAATTACACGTCTTTTAAGAGATTTTGAAAATTTTTTATGTATAAACCAAATATTCCTCGGTGGATATCTCCATCAGGAATTGAGCCAAGCTCATAAGTCACATTATATTTTCTACGTCATTTTTCATATGGAATGACCTCCCAAAATATATCGGGTGAGTTTCAGAACAACCTGTATATACGTGTGTGTATATATGTGTGTATTTATATACACACACATATATACATACTTTTAAATTTATTTCACCAGGCAGCGAAATATTCTTTAGAGTGGAACTGTGAAGGTTGGAATGGTTCGCGTATTTTTAGCAGAGTGGGGAAATAAAATTC